>CM059211.1:16976038-16978538 GCA_030347435.1 Clarias fuscus | reverse complement strand
CAGCATATCCCGAGTAATACAAGGCTTTATGCATTCAGATGTAGATAGTTTGACTGAGGCCGGATAATGCTGAGCTAACGGTATTGCCTTGACACCCATCCCTCAGTGCGATACAATAGCTGTATATTAAGGTTTATGATTGATTCTCCACTTGGAAAATCTGCTCCAGCTCCATTGTTGGTCCGCTCATAGACCCTGACTACGATTCATATACTGTAGTTTTATGATGCGAAACTCTGCCTTCCATCTTGACATAACCGCTGTCTGGAAAATCTTACAGCAGAAAAACCTTAGCCTGTATTTTTTTTTTTTTTATTATTATGCTTTTTTAGATAGGATTCACTGCCATACATTATTGCCTAAGTTAACACAAACATACACAAGAAAAGTTTCCTGTTAACAGGGTGGCAGTTCATAGATCTTACCGTTGTGTGGGGCGTATCATCATCTGAAAAAAAAAAGTGGAAGGACTTGGCATATTAAATGGACTTCTTTCTTCTTCACATAAAAAGAAAAAGTAGAAAAAAAAACAGATACAAGTATCATGTGGTTTGTTTAACAAGTCAAGACAGGGCAGATGAGAAACGACATAGGAATGTGGAAGACCACAACTCTGAGCTGGTTATGAATCGAGACAGAACAACAAAGAGGAGTTCATTGTTTGGGTTTAGAACTCAATCCTTTGTCTTGGTTTCCTTCTGACCATATCCATGGATAGGTTGTAGGGGGGGTGTAAATGTCTTGAGTAGTTGGGGTACAAAAGGACGGACCGTTTTCCCAGCAGATGTCACTAACAGGCAGTGGTGGTGTCTGATATGTCATGGAACAGTAGAAGGGACTCACACACACACACACACACACACACACACACACACACAGGCTATAAACACGGGCAGCTTCAGAAGGCAGTAATGTAACTATTCTACTACTCTAACACACTTAATGTTGACTCAGTATGCTCAAACTTATGCGCATCACATATCTGTCATTTGAAATATCATTGTAAAAATTCATACAAAGCTATTGTATGATTTTCCCTTGCTGAACATCTCTAACTTGATAGGAATGGTCTCTTCCAGGATGACTCTGCCCCATCCGCAGGCACGAGGCCTCAATGAGCTGTTTGATCAGGATGAAAATGATGTCAGTGCAATGCTATGAGAGTCTGTCACAAGATCTGAACCTTGTTGAACGTCTACAGTATGGGAGAGTTTAAAGTGACGTGATAGACAGACAGTGCTTTACACCACCGTTGTTGAAAGACAAAGAGGAACGCCTTTTGGATTATTGTTCATTCTTTCAATAAACAGTACTGTGCTTCATATTAAATTAAATTTTAATAAATTAACGAAATGGAAAAAAAAAAGTTCTACTGTGACAGGCGGGAAAGTGTCTAAAGATACAATTAATAATTGTATTATTATTATTATTTTTTTTTTAATGTAGCGACCTCAGCAGCAATCTCATTTCCCCTCTCATCTGTTCCAACCACTCAGCATTGTAGCTTCATTAGTGAAGTAGGTCAATGTTCAAGTGGGCTAAGAGCAGCTACAATGTAAACACTTTAGGGCAGTGGTGGCTTAGAGGGTTAAGGCATGGCTAAGTTACTGATCATCAGGTAGGCAGTTTGAGCCCAAGCTCTACCAGGTTGTCATGATTGGGCCCTTGAGCAAGGCCCTTAACCCTACCTGCTCCAGGGGCTCTGTATCATGGCTGACCCCACGCTCTGACCCCAGCTATGCTGCGACATGCGAAGAAAGAATTTCTCTGTGTAGTTATGTATATGTGATATATACTGTATACTTCAGTACACTAATCATCAGCCTGATTATCTACACCTGTTTCTCACTGGTTCATGCCTTCTGTTAGATGGTGTTTTTATGCTGGAATGATTCACAAAAAATATTCTGGACTGAATATGAGACCCACAAACTTGCAAAAAAAAGGAGAGACAAAAACGCCTTCAGGAAGCCTAGAGACGTATTCCTCAGGACAACATTAAAAATAAAAGAATGTCTGGCTCTTTGGAAGCAAAATATGAAGAAACCCATATAGGGGTGCTCAAGATTTTTGGACAGTCTTGTATTTCCAGGAAATCTGCACCTACAGTAGGTGCACTGAACCATTTCGGTATCCCAAGTTCTTACTTGGACACCTTCAGCTTTTTTTTTTTCCACAAAAATACAGACATTTAGCTGTAATGTCTATTTATCATGGTTTGATCAAAATGGGGCATGCACACACAGACGATTATGTAAACACATTGCTTCACATTTAACATGTCATACATTTCTAATCACTTTGTGAATGTGGTTCTTTAGTTCTAAACATATTTGTACGATAATATGGCCAGGCCAGTGCTCATAAAGCATGTCACAAATGGCTGTCCTTTTCTGCAATGTATTGACCCACATGGGGAAAGTCCTGGTGATGCAGGAGTGGGGAAGGTTAGTCCAAGTGCAGGACAGGAAAGGAAAGACATATGGGACTAAATATTGAT
>CM059211.1:16833538-16973538 GCA_030347435.1 Clarias fuscus | reverse complement strand
CAAATGATCTTGCTGTATCTGTGCATGCAGATTTTATGTATTGAACCAAAATGTATTGTAATAGTCACGCTGGTTTCCATGTGAGGGCACAGCGGGCAAGCTGTGCTCTGTAAACCCTTTTGCTGAATGCCCTCGGGGCAGAGCTGAAGCAGAGTGTCATGTGACATGATGCCAGAGGTAGAGAGGTGCACAGAAGGAGGACAATGGCAACAGACCAGTGCATTGTGGGAATCCTGTAAGCAGGGCATTATGTGACAAAAAGAATGGGCGCGCTCAATTGTTTTTCAGCGTCTCCTCTGTACCTGATCGTTGTACACGTCATGCGTTCAGTGCGTTCTGCTGACCTCTTCTTGCATCGCCACTATGGCAGAGCGCTAAAATCTGTTTGTTCTCCTGTGCTCCATTTTCACCTCTGAAAATCCTGAAACCCTGCTTGAAACCCAATTCATGCTAAGTAGAGAGTAGAGTAGTGCAGGGACTGTAGGGAGGGGTGACCTCATTCTCCAGGGAGAGGTGACGAACGACAGACCTCCTCAGCGCCTCGCCGTGACCTTTCTTGCTGCCCTGCTCTGCATATGCAGCACACAAATAATGGCCCCTTTAATTATCAGAGTAACCATCATGCCATGGCAGGACAGGCAATAATAAATCTTCCCGGCGAGTACACAACACTAGCGGCTATGAAGAGAAGGCCCAAACGCCTCCCTCTGATGAAGACCCCATGTCCGATCTTATGATCCAAAACCCTGGTGGCTGGTTTCGGTAAAACATTTTTAGAACAATATTTTCACTTTCGCTGTCTCTTTTTCTCTCTGTTGCCCTTACTATTATTTTTTATGTGTGTGTGAGACTTTATCACATCACTGGCTCTCTACAGATGAGCACACACAAAGTCAGAGAGACAGACAGAATGGAACATAAAGTATCACACTAAAGCTCTCTGTGTTACGGGAGAACCAAGTTCCCATCATGCACTGTGGATCTTACCGCACAACCAGCACAGCCAAACTAGTCCAAACCAGACAGCAATAATAATAATAATAATAATAATAATAATAATAATAATACAATAATTTGTTATTTATTTATAATAATTTAGGTGGAGTGACAAACCTTTGCAGAGCACAGGTACACACTCATCCACTCTCACACACACACACAAGCACACACACACACACACACAATTGCACACTACAGACAACTTGTAAATACAAATGCATGTACTGCGGGGGGAAACTAGATTATGTGGAGGAAACCCACCATCCACAGGGAGAACAATTAAACTCCACACACATGAACACACACACAGAGGAGATATTCAAACCCTCAACCCTGGATGTAAGAGGCAACAGTGCCACCCATGATTTTATTATTATTATTATTATTATTATTATTATTATTATCAGAGAAATATGTGTGGAACATGTCACTGGTATAAATATCAACTATTAAATTAGCATTAAACCAGTAATTTGTTTCCTGTTAGCAGTACATACAGAATGTCTTCATTAAGCATTTAACAACATGTTCTATATCTCAGGGGGCCAATTCGAACTGGTCTATATGAAATCCAGGCAGAATACTGAGACACACATGGGGCGCGCACACACACACACACACACACACACACACACACACACACACACACACACACACACACACACACTGGCATGCACACACAGTTCAGAGCCAGTAGCATTTCAGTCTGAAGTAGCATTTTACCTCTATGGCCTTTCTACAACTGCTTCCAGCACAAACACATATTGCACTTTCTCTCTCTCTCTCTCTCTCTCTCTCTCTCTCTCTCTCTCTCTCTCTCTCTCTCTGTCTGTCTCACACACAGATGCGTGTTCACACACAGACACTCACAGAACACTTCCACCAGCATTATCTGGCAAAAAATCAGAGGAGAGAGAAATGTTGCGCTCCAAGTTTTAAATTTAATTTCATGCTGGATTTGCAGTGCTCATCTGAATTGCATGTGAGCTGATTGTAATGGGCTTCACTCCACGGCCCCTGGAGAGACAGAGCACAGCTCCGCTGCCCATGACAACATCCCTGCAACTTCTGGAACACCCGGTGTGTGTGTGTGTGTGTGTGTGTGTGTGTGTGTGTGTGTGTGTGTGTGTGTGTGTGTGTGTGTGTGTGTGTGTGTGTGTGTGTGTGTGTGAGAGAGAGAGAGAGAGAGAGAGAGAGAGAGAGAGAGAGAGAGAGAGAGAGAGAGCGTAGGAGTCAGGAGGGGGCTGGGGTCATTTCTCACAAGGTCATGGTCAGGCCTGCCCCTAACCAGCTGACCCAGACTGCTCACCCCCATTCAGCCCAGTGTACACATCCACTGAAGCTGTCATTCCTGCAAGAGAGCATGTTTCCAACCCCTCACCCCAGCAAGAGGCACATAATCACACTGCAAGTATATCAATTCTGTTTAAACTCTGTGTGTTATTCTGATCATGGACTTATAGGTCACCTCAAACACTTGTCTGCTCTTTGCAATCAAGATGAAGGATTCAATTAATTAACTCATCAGTGGGTTTGGAGCTGTTTATCTCATTTAGGCTGAAGGTGGAACTACATCCTTCCCTGCATAACACAAAAAAAGCTAATGATCCTAAAGTTTTAACTTAAACTAGCATGCATTTGCCGTCCGGAAATGACTACTTTAACCAAATCTGATAAGTACAAATGACTACAAATGCAAAAAAAAAAAAAGAGAGATAATATTCTAGTAAACAATTTATTCTGTTAAAAACAAAAATGCCCCCATTAGCAACATATATATTAGTTGAGTCATTCATTTGTCTTGTTTCCAACTGACAGACAAGCAACAACTAAGGAAATAGAATGTCTGTTAATAATCATTATTATTTTTCTAATGGAGCTGTCCAGCATGTTTACGTTAACTACAAATCTAATAGAATTTCCAAAGTCCGTAATTCAAAGGATTTTCAAAGCAACCACCATGCTAGTTGAAAACATAGTAAGTTAAACATGCTACAGTAGGTAATGGCTCATCAGCAACTAAATTAAATCGTGGAATTTCTTTTTTTTTTTTTTTTTTACAGTTTGACACACAAAAAAAACTCCTTTACTCTAGAGTCCCTTGTTGCCCCTGGGTGATACTCCCAAGAGTTTATCATTTGTACCTCCAGTGTATACAATAGATTTTACCTACAGTACACCAGTGTATGTGGTGTAACCTTCAAGCTATAGAGTAAAAGGTAAATATAGTCCATTAAAGGTCCTTTAATTTGCTATTTCTTTGACAGGTTAACATACTGTAGGTCTCAGAGATTCTACAAAGTGCATCTGCTCTTCTAAGTGCTTCAGCTGAAATATCCCTCAGATAATGCATTTGTCATACCTTAAACTCCCTCTCTTTCACTCCTCTTCTGTATGCACCATTTCAGTGTCTAGGTAAATGAACTACTAATGAGCCACGCCTAAGTATTACCAGAGAACAGCAGAGCTGAGCAACAATCCAGGGGAGTGCCTCTTCTTATATGAGGTCACATTAGGGCGTAGGGGCGTGATCTAATAAGCCTGTTTAAAAAAAAATAAGTTATATATATATATTTTTTTTTTTTTCAAATTTTTGATTGTACTGTATATGAACAACTTGTACATATAGATAAATCCTGCATGTATTTATCAAAAACCTTTTTGATTATACTGTATATGCATACTGGAAACCCATCACTAGTCACCTTTAAACAAATAACAAATATTAAAGGCACACTATATCCTTATTTCTAAGTGGTAAAGGTGCAAAGTTAAAAAAAAAAAAGTACAACCTTGCTGACAGCAGAAAAAAAAAATACGTGTCACGTGTAAGAACATTCGTGTGCAGTCGACCCTTCAAGAACATAATGTCGAATTTAAACAGCATATTTTTGAAAACAACAACAACAACGCTGGCACCAGCTTTCCACGACTGCATTTTTCTTTTCTGTTTCAAATCCCCTGCACGATAGTTGTGGCTTTACAAGTTTCTGAAACTTGCCCATAAGCAGTAGAACAGAGAGCACAAGGGGCAGATGGACATTTTAAAAGAGCAAGACAGAAAGACAATAAACAGAGATAGCAGGCATGGTTTGAGCGAGGAGTGCGAGGGGATGGAGGGAGCACGTGGAGTGGCTGGCTGCTGAGTGACAGGGATGAATAGCAGGGCTGTGGGGCGGAGCGGCCTGGCCTCTTGCTGACCCTGCTCTGGCCAGTGTGGGGATTCAACAGCAAAGAGTAAACACACTGCTGGCCTTGTCAGAGACGAGGCCCCGGGGCTGGCTTATATCACACGCACATTAAACTCGGAGCAGGAGACTGCACGGCAAGACCCAGAAAGACAAACTTTCATTGGATTGCACTGTAACTCTTAGACAACTATAACAAGTCGTGTGTGTGTGTGTGTGTGTGTGTGTGTGTGTGTGTGTGTGTGTGTGTGTGTGTGTGTGTGTGTGTGTGTGTGTGTGTGTGTTACAGAATGATTTTTTGTTTTGCTTTTATGTGGGTCAAAGATGAGATGTGGCTTTTTGGTCTTAAAATTGCTCGTGAAGTTAATATGTTAAAATGTGCAAAAGGCAGCAAGGTGGTTTAGTGCACTGTGGCCTCGCTCCTCCAGGGTTGAGGGTTCGATTCCCACATGTGTGGGGAGTTTACATGTCTTCCACATGCTTGGTATGTTTGCTCTGGGTACGCCAGTTTCCTCCCACAGTCCGAAAACATCCAGGGAGGCTAAGTTCCATTCTCAAATTGCTGATATTGGGTGAATTATCTATGAATGAGTCCTGCAATGGACTGGCAACCTGTCCAGGGTGTACCCTGCCTCATGTCCGGGATAGGCTCCTGGCTTCCCATGCCCCTGTACAGGGTGATATAGTGATATAAAAAATGAATGCATGAATGAATCATTTTGCCGATAGATTGGCACCCTGTCAAACGATAGATTGGCGGGATTGGTACCCCGCCTCGTGCCCTAAGCCTCCTGGGATAGGCTTCAATGCCCCCGCGACCCTGAATACAGGATAAAGAAGTATAGATGACAACGTTAAATTAATCGTTTCACACCTGTTTTCTTCAATCTGCATTAAAAATGGTGTAAATATTAAAAATGAAATGTTCATTACATGTAAATGTATCAACATTAAAAATGGCATTTGGGATAATGGTTAGCATTAAAGATCAACATTCAATACCTAAACAAAATGTATTTTTGATAAAAATGTATCCGCTGATTTTTTTTGACCCATGTGTGTGAGGTTTTGATATGATTTGATCTTCTTCCTTATTGCGCAGCCATAGTGCAGCTCTGTATGTATAGCATCTTTGTGCAACCACAATGGAGCTACAAAATGCCTCATAAGGAGAAAAATACGCAACACGCATTTACACATATGTTTAATCTGGGTTTAATCAGACATGTCATAAATCATCAACCTGTCAACCAATAATCATGTTCAGTCCTTCCTTCTCCCTCAAACTGACAGTCAATCTCACCCTTCTTTTTCATCTTCTTCTTCTATCTAGACACCTCTACAGTGAAGTAAAGCAGCAGAGAGCTGGCCAATTACAGAGGTTACAAGTGGTGCCGCAATTAAGGAAATGTACAGATCAGCAGAGTTCAGGGATTAAAAAAGGCCATCAAAAACGGAAAGCCCTATAAAAGTATGAGTCATAATTTTTGAACAGTAAAGTTGGTGCAAATGGCCATGTCAGTGATAAGGCGGCTTTTTATGTGCGGCGCAGACCGCCGCCTGTGTGAAATAATTTACTCGTGTTAACGGTAAACAGCATTACATTAAGGTGATTGTTTAACCCTTTCTTGTTGGGTTTATGACTTCCTGACGGTGCTACAGTAGGTGGTGCAGAAGGGAGATAAAAAATGCTGCTGATAATGTGAGACATTTCCGAGTTTACACACTTGCACTTAGCACTCAGTGCACGATCCCGTCCACCCAGGAAGGCACATGTTGTCACTTATTCAAACAGAGCCTAAAAAACACTGTCACTGCGCCTGCAAAGAAGCCCTAACTCTCCGTACCTTGCATTTTAAATTGTTTCACAGGTATGTCAAATGTTTGACTCAGCATTCAGTCCGGCGTCCCGCGGCGATGGCTGTGGAATGGAGAGTCGCCGTGGAAGAGCTTTCAGCCCCTCTCTGAAGAGCTCTGCTAAATCCATTGACCTCTGCTGGACAAGGACTCTCTGTCTACACATATGTCTCTCTCTACGTCTCTCTCACTCCAGGTGGAGCGAAAAAGGGGAGGGAGTCAGGAGGACAGTAAGGTGTCCAGGGAGAAGCAGGAGGACAGGATGATGTATTTGGGAGGGTGGAACAGCTGTCCTGTTCGGTTAGAGAGCAGTGGAGCCTCAGCACTGTGGCCTCATAAAGAGTAAAAGCTGGCCCCTGACACACTCAGATAGAGCGCAGACACGGATGGACAAACAGGCCGCACACACGCACACGCACGCACGCACACACACACACACACACACACACACACACACACACACACACACACACACACACACACACAGAGCCCCTGGCTCTGGCCTGTCCTAACTTGATTAAGTTACAGTAAAGCAAAGGAGGGTGTGGTAGAGATGTGTTTATGTTGTACGAGTGTGTTCCTGTTCTTTGCCAGGACACTCTCATCTGCTCCTCTCTTGCCACGTCCTGCTCACTATTTAATCTATCGCCCTGTTCTGGCGCCAGTGTCAAAGGTCACAGTGCTCCATGGGTGGCGAGGCAGATGAGAACTACCAGGAAGCCTTACTGTATCCAGGGAAGGAAGGCCATGTTGCTGTATGTGTGTGCTTTTCTTTTCTTTTTTTTCCGTTATTCATTCAGCCATTTCTTTTAACCTGGTGTTTTTGTGATTCAAATGGATTTTTGGTCCTCCTTACTCTGTGGTAAACTTTTTTTTTTTCCCCTCCTAGATTGTGCTAAAGGATGTGGTTTATTTGTGTATAAGTGTGTGAGAGGACATGCCAGCTTGCCTGTCTTGCCTGCTGACACTAAGTGCAGGACAGTGGTGCTGAGCGGAGCTCCCACAAGACGGCTCATTAGAAGAAGAGCTGTCTAGTGGAATGGACGGTAAAGTTTGGAGAGGTCACACCCCCGTCCTGCTCCACTCTACTGTAAACAAGCAGAAAGCATAGTGCTGCTTTCACCTGACACTGACACCCTCTTATCTTATTTGGAACAGAGGACGCCAAGCTATGTGCATTAACACTAACAGTCATAAAGAAAAGCGTATTTGAGAAACTCTCGTCATCCTCTTGTTTTTCTTTGTCTATCTTAACGACATGTAATGTAGAAGGTTTTGTTTAATCGGATTGAAAAGCATCTTTCATGATCCCGTGTAGCTCACGCTTAATGTAGGTCAATTCTAATGTTCTATAATTATGCACAGACAATTGAACATACCATTCCACTATGTCCGTTAGAGTTTCACCTTTAAAGTATGTGCTGCAGCTAAGTTTCTCGCAGCAAGAGATTCATTAGTTTTTGGCCTCTCGCTGTCTGTCTTCGTGTTTGCTGACTGCTTGTGGAAAAAGCCATTTAGCCCGTTGAATGTCAAGGTTACTGTGCGCTGTCCTTGTCATCCGTCTCAGCGGCAGAAGGTCAGGGATAAGCTTTCCTCAAATGGGCAACGTCAAACAAAAGAGAGGCTGACTTAACTGGCCCAGAGAAAGAAGACCTTCTCTTTCAGTCGATAAACAATCCACTGGGCAAAGGCTTGTGGCAGCATTAACCCTTGCACTACTGTCCTTATGTGTGTGGATGTCAGATACAGAGAGAAAGAGAGAGAAGGAGACTGTAGTGGAAGGATCATACCGAAACAACAAAGACTATGCACACATACTCAACGCTGATAGAATCCGCTCATAGCATTTACTGACCATGTAACCGATTTGTACAAATAGCTTATTTAAGCATGCAATCATCAAGCACTGATGAGAAAACTAAAGCTAGAGCGAGTGTTTGTTACTGGAGATATTCCCTTCTATCAGTTCGATCAGGTAGACAGACGTGTGTCTGTGGCACCTCTAATCCAAACAGGCATGAAAATGTCATCTCCCGCATGGTCCAAGCCTCATCTAACTGCAAGCCTGCCTTTGAATCCCATTCAGCCAAAGGCACTTCTAATAACAGGGAAAATGGCTGATACATGCCGGACACATACTGTACGAAACGCCGTTCTGTCCTGTCACACAAGGGATATCACACATCAGCACTGACCAAGTGCCGGATCATCCTCTCTCCCTTACACACACACACACACACACACACACACACACACACACACACACACACACACGCACACACACACACACACACACACACACACACACACACACACACACAACCCCAGGTCTTTCACCCACTCGGATCATCACATCTCCACATGAGCAGTGTCATTTAAAGTAATGAACGCTGAAGGGGGGAAAAGCTACCGGGGTACTTCAAACACTCTCCCCTGTCTGTCTGTAACTGGGCCGCATTTCTGGGGCTCCTTTAATGTGGAGGGTAATTAAGGTGGGAAAGAGCCCACAGACATGTAGGCCCATTCTGCAGTCCCCACTGCACTTTGCATATTTGCTTATTTATTTTTTTATGACCCGGGGGTAGAGTGACCATTAGAATAAATGGAAATGAGTTTTTCTGCTCTCTTGTGGATAATGGGTAAAAAAAAAATATATATATATATATATATTGCATCCTTTCCTTGCCATGAATATGCTTGAATATGTTAGGTAATAAAAATCTGCTTGTTGACCATTCCATGTGAAATGAATATGACACAGAGAAGGAAAGAAAACGGGATGCACAAAACCGGGACTAAAACGGGACAGGCAAAAACGTAAAGGAATGAGGAAAATCTCTAACGAGATTTTATAAACTAACGACCACATAATACTGAAAAATACTTAAATTATACCTCAATGTCGAATTATCAACAGCACCCTCTACTGTATTTGAAAATTATTGTATGGAAATCAGCGCTTGGGCGACCTCACCAAGCCTCCACCAGCTTCCTTTCAGCCATGACTTTTACATCACGGTGAATGACAGTAAGGGAGGATGGCCTACCTTTGGGGTTCTGGGTTTCCCCGCTAACATTAAATATCAGTGCAGCAGACTGCACTGGTCAGAGCCCAGTCAGAGATTTAGGAAGAGGGTGATGACCAAAACAAGAATTTTACAGTCCTATGATCATTCAGCAAGGAAGAGAGTGATCATGCAAGTGTAACAGAAACAAAATGAGTTATTAATATGGAAAGTTAAAATGGAAATAAAGGTTATTGTCCATGGTCTGGTACATCATCCACATACAGTATTAGTAGAGCACTACATCTGCATGGAGTCTATAAGTGGATTACTCAACTGGCACAGAGCGAAAGTAACTGCAGTAAAGTCGGCTTTATATTGGGACATTTGCTGCACATTCGATATTCTCTCATCTTTTTCTCAAGAAATAAGCAAACAAAATGACAACCCGGGCATTCTTATTACTCTGGAGTGGACCAATTGAATATATTTATACATTTTATTCTCAGACGCTCAGGTCATTAGAACCCTTATACTAATGGATTCATTGAGGGATCATCTTAAAGATACATGACCTAAAAAGAATTCCTGAATGTGTTTCATCACATTTTATTCTTTAAAGAATTAAAATCCTGTCGTGCAGTTCAATAGACTTTCACCAGAGCAAAACATTTAAATGGCTCGTACATTACAACATTGCAAAAGTGCAAGTAAATAAATAAATATATAAATAAGCCATGGCCACCACCATTCAATAAGTTTTCAACAAGAATTTAACATTTTAACTTGACAGGAACCGGTTGATGGATGTGGTGGGAGTAAGAGGGGGTTGCTAAAAATACTACTTGTGGTTATATTATTATTATTATTATTATCATTATCACTTCCATCACCTAAAAAAATGACAGAAAGTGAACTGGCTAAAATAAATTGGGCCAAATCTGAAAAGGTGTGTGTCCATGGCTAACTGCAGCAGACTGATATCACATCCAGGGTGTATGCCCACCTGTTTCCAGGACAGGCCTAAATCCACTCTGTGCCTGACCTAAGTAAGCATTTACTGAAAGTGAGTAGTATTACAGTAGCAATTGTAGGATTAATATCACTGTCACTGTGGTTCGGGCTTTAGTCAGGCTTTAACTCAAGTGGTTTAACAAAAATATTTTATTAACCATACAGCCATGTTTTCATAGTCCCTTCATTTTAACAGGCTCAAAAATAATTAGACAATTGTATCATATTTTTAATGCTTGGATGCCAATCTTTTGTAATCAATGACTTCCTTAAAATCTGGAACCCACAGGCATCACCAAATGCAGAGTGTCCTCCCTGGAGCTGCTTTGCCAGGCCTTTCCAGCATCCGCCTTTAGTTGCTGTTTGTTTGTGAATCTTTCAGCCTTCAGTTTTATTTTCAGTTAGTGAAAATAACTAATGTTTAGTTGAGCTGAGGTCCCATATGACCTGAGACACTTAAGAATAGTATATATTTTTTTTGCTTTAAGAAGCTACTGGAGTGCTTTGACTGCTTCTCCACTGTGAAGCGTTATCCTATCAGTTATACACTTCATAATTCATCTTGCTATTTCTATCAGCAGTCACATCATTAAGCAGCAGTGACTCAGTTCTGTTGGTCACGCATTCCCATGCCATAACACTGCCTCCATGTTTAACAGATGATGTGATATATATATACCATAGACCATGAGTCCTTTCTTTCCTTCGCCATACTCTTCTTTTTCTATCATTCTGCTACATGCTCATCTTTTTTTGGTTTTATCTTGTCCCAACCCTGAACAGGTGTTTTCAGATGTTTTCTAGTTTTTGAGTGATACATCTTTAACATTAACTCTCTTTATTTAGAATACATTCATGAAGGCGTTTGCCAAATTCGTGCCTATCAATCCTCATTTGGCTAAATGCTATGAATTATTATTATTATTATTATTATTATTATTATTATTATTATTATTATTATTATTATTATTATTATTATTTATTCAGGGAGCAGATTCTCTAATCATTAGGTTTTTTAAGTTGAGCCTTATTAAAAATTGTGCAAATTATTTACAATTATAAATTATATAATTAAAAATATTTATAAATAGTTACATATCAATATTTATGAAAATTTACAATACATTTGATGTTGTTTTTATGACTGTATTATTTCTAGCCATGTATAAATATGTAATAACCAATAATTATTATTAAAGGCAAAAAAGTTATTTTTCTAATCTTTTAATTAGCTTACTTCTTTTTTTAAAAACACTTCTTTTTCAATTAATGTATTACATTGGTGTATAATGTATCAAACATCCCATATTTCGACAGATCTTTTAGCCTTGATATACAGATGTTTTCAGCATGATGTTAGTTATGCATGGGACAATTCACCTTACAACAAAGTGGGACTATGTAAAAAATGCTTAAAATTTCTAAACAACTTTATCCAATATTTATGTTCAACTTCATGTTAAAGTTCAGTTTCCAGGATGAAGTTTTTATTTATTTATTTATTTATTTATTTACTGCTTGGCCATGGTGCTCCTGCGGCCATCATTCCACTCTGGTCTCAGTAATCTCCCCTATGTCTCATTCTCCACATTTCTCTAATAGCATGTCAGTGTCTACCATGGCTGTAGTCATCTTAAACGGATGACTGCAATTCCAACAGCGGTCACGTAGCAGTGTATTCCCAGTGTCACCTTGTCATTTGGAGACTGTTTGTGCAGTACTTCAGTAAAATCAAGAGACGTGCGCACTGTTTCCCATGAAAGAACTCACTTTCCCCCTTCCAACACGAAGGCCTGAGCAAACACACTTCAGTCTCCTTCATTAGCCTTCCTCCTGCTCTCTGTCCAGATACTCCCTCTCCTCCCTTTCTCCTTTCTTTATCCCTTCCACCCTCCCCTTAGCCCTTCACAAGGTTAATGTTTGCACAGATGAACTTAATTAAGTCTTTTTCAAATGACTTTGGCAGTTTGTGTGTTTTAGGTATTTAGGGAAGAGACAGGATTATTATGCTTGAAGACTGGGCCTAATGTGAAGCACTGGGCCTTAGCTTTCTGTCTGAGGATAGAAGGAAATTAGTAAATATATATATATACAGCTTGTATCTAAGTCTAAACATAGCATTTGCTATTTAAAAAAAAGTTCGACATGAAATGTTCCTCTATTTTAAAATGAATCAGTGGTTGCCTGTTGCTTGTTTAGAATGCTTTAAAAAGTGACAGAACAGTCACCACAGCATGATTATGTGGCAATAAAACTGGCAAAAACTCAGGTTTTGTTAAGCAAACTGTCAGACCTAATCTACCTGTCAGTTATAAGCCACCGTCAAGCACCAGTGGCTGACCATCACTACAAGTTTCTATCCTTTACTATTGGTAATAGTTGAAGGCTGCCAGAGGAAAGTAATTGTCTGTTCGGTGAGTTTTCAGTCAGTCATCTAGTATGTACATGAGGAGACAGTACTGTGCACAAAGCAAATCACTGACATTTTCAAGACAGCACAAATCCTCCAAATTTTTCACAATTCACAATGTTTTTTTTTTTCACCCTTTAATACCTTATCTAACAGAACACACACAGATTCACCTATTAAATTCACGCTATTGAATGGAAACTGTTCTTTGTAAAAAAGAAAAAAAAAGTAAACATATAATAATGCATTGATTACTACATGAGGAATAAAACATGGCTGCATATATGGAAAAATATATTTTTCCATATTTTGTTTGTTTGTTTGTTTGTTTGTTTGTTTGTTCATTTTTTGCGGAAGCCCTTCATGCCACAACCCATCCATTTCTCCAGGCGTGGGACTGGCACTGAGGACGCCCTGCCTCTCAGTGGCTCAGTGTTTCAGTACATATGGGCAAGGAGTTCCAGCTCCCAACAGTGGCAACATGGCAGTGGTGAGGCTCAAACCATTGACTAGCCAATCAGCAACCCAGAACCTTATCCATCTGAATGTAAAATCTATTGACATTTACAGAAGACTTCAAACACAGTACGGATTATAAGACTCTCAGACACATTTGAATGATACAAACTTTTTAAAGAAGCCCATACATCCGTGAATGACAAGCCCAGCCAAGGTGGCTCAGAGCCGACTGCAGTCAGTCCCATAAACATTCAGTGATATTCACAAACACCACTTGCACATTACAGGAATTTTGCCACAACCCTGTGCAGTCCTGTCCTTGCCCCAAGTCATCTCCACATGTTTTGGTCATTAAAGGAGTTTCTTGAGGGCCAGCATTTTAGACAGTCTGATGGCACTGGTATAATGAGAGAACTTTTTACCCTAATGTTATCCAAACACTAGTGAAACGCTTAGTTAGGTGCATTAGTGTATCAGGGGATTATATAGAGAAATAAAGGTCATAACTGTGTCCTGTTATTCTGAACAAGAAAAGTCGAAGTTTGACTTGAACACTCCTTTTATTATAATACTGTCCTTTTTGACAAACTTTTTTCTATTCAAAAGAAGTCAAAAGGAAATCTTCAGTATGTTCATGATAGTTCTTTAACATTAACTTGGTGTGTCACTGTCTCTAAGGTTCAGATACTGTAATTGGTGTTAGACAAAAGATTATTCTTTTTTTCTTTTCTGTTATATGTCAATGTCGTAAACCGTGAATGTTTTATGGGCAAATAAAAATTCATAATATTATACACTATGTGGTTTTGTATTTTATTTATTGAACTGTGCAATGGTAATATCATTTCAAAATGTAATTTGTTCACTTCCTATACAAGAGTAAATGGCACAATTCCCCCCAAAGATTCATAACGTACAAAGGCATGACCATTCCTGAATCAAAAGACTTTTATAAGTGATAATCATCATTTTCTGCAGGGCTTCTGACCATGAGATGGCCTTTGGGTGCCATGTTGCTCTCCATTACAAAATGAGCAAATAAATAAAGCTGGCCTTAATGATGACAGAGCTAGTCTGTAGATGGATCATGTGAAGGGCCTGAATACTGGTCACAGGACTACTCACCCGAGGCAGGACCTTGCCTCTCTGTGTCCCTTTGAAGAATTAAAGTTCAGACTTTGGCCCAGCTACAATTTTCTTTCTTTCTTTTTTTTTTCTTGTCATGCTTTGCAGTTGATCTTTGACCTACATGATGGAGAGCTTTAGGGCAGCAAGAAAAAGGTGCTGAGGGGGTGGCTTGTATAACTCCCCCTCAGTGTAACCCACTCCTGAACGATCACAAGTCTGACAGCCCGCTAGGTTCCTCACACTGTCTTTGCCTTTGTGTGCTTTAGAATCACAGCCTGTTTTGTCGCAATAATAAACTGCATTTATGTGTCTTCTTCATTAAGGTGAATGGGATACAATTATCTTGGGTTTTATTTTATTCCTTTCTCTTTTGTCCACTGATTGTAAAATCACAGCCATCCGTATTTTGGCTGAAAAGGTTCGCTCTGTGGTAATTGTGTGTTATGATGGTTTTATGCTGATGGCTCTTGTTGTAATGAAAGTCTGCTGGTGAGGGGATGTGGCTGAGCCGCCGGCCGTCTCTAATTGTTTGTTTGTGTTTATCGTTGCAGAAGTGAGAGAAGCCACTGGATGACACATGCCAGAAGAGGTTAAATGATCTGCCACTGGAACCGTGCATTAATTACAGCATCCAGGTGCTATGTTACACTTCTGCCCTCTTCCCCACAGAATTGGCCAGGGGATTTTTTTTTTTCTTTCCCCATTGCACTCTCAAAAATGGGCTTGATTTTTCTTCCTTTAGAAACTAAACAGCAATTCTTTTGTAATGTCTGTAGGCTGGGTCATCTATCATGGTTAGTTATTCATATCTGAAATAAAGGATGTGTCTGCTTCATTCTTTTTGTCACACATCTACATCTGGGCGAAGACAGAAGGAGGAGAACTATTATGCACAGGGTGGGAGGGATGTCCCTTTAAAATGTCTGGAGGGAAAGAAAGGGAGAGTGAGGGACAGAGGGGAGGGAGTGGGTGGATTTGGGGTGTGCGTGTGTGTCTGTGAGGGTGATAGATGAGGGCAGAATCCCCTCAGATCAAAGTAGACAGCAGACATGTCATGTTGCCCTCCATAATCAAACATCTCTACCTGCACAAGCCCTGTCCCACCACTGCAAATCTCCTCCTTGTCACTTTCAAATTACAAGGATTTATTTGCATATGAACATGCCAAGTGCAGAGAAAAGGTAAAGGAGAGCGCGAGGAAGAAAAAAAAAAGTCTCTTTATCTTTTTTTTGACCCAACATGGCAGACGCTGTTGGTGTGAGCTATCTGCATATCCCTTTTGTGTAGGAGGAGAGTGGTGCTGGTGGCAGTCCCTGCCTAGGGAGAGAGAGAGTGTTAGCAACAATGGCACCGACAGCCCTTACAGCCCAATCTCATCTGTTCCAGCCCGTGCACTCCTCAGAAACCATTTAACTTTCATTAAACTGTGTTTGATATCAGCTGAAAGAGAGAAATGCAGCTGACTTCACCGGTAACGCTCATCTGCTCTCATTCATGCAACTATAGTTGGGTTTCTTTTTTTTTTCTTTCCCTAATGCTCTCTCTCTCTCTCTCTCTCTCTCTCTCTGTATCTTTCTTTAATACTGGCTATCCTGTTCGCTGGCTCTTCTCTGCCTTTCTCTGTCTGGCCCAGTCTGGTTAAATAGGAGACCTTTGAAGCTGTAGTTGGTGCTCAAATTCCTCTACGGCTTTGTACCAGCTTCATAGTGTTGAAACAGTGATTCATGTACTGCTCATACAGCCTCCATTAATTTCATGTAATGTAGCTTTTATCTTTCTGGCTAGGAGAACTATCGCCAATCCTGTCTTCCTCTCAGCATCTTGCTTGCAGACCTTTTTTTTTGCTTGCCCCCTTTCTTTCTGTAAGGCATGTGTGTATTCTGTATTCAGGCTTTTTCTATTAAAGATAACACAAACTTCAAACCCCAACTGGAAATAATGGAAAAGGCAGTCGAGGTGCCGGCTATAGCCTAGGGTGAGATTTTTTATTATTATTATTTCTTTATTTTTGTCCTTTGCACTGGTTGTTTGGAGCAAACAGGCAGATAATGGTTGCAAGGATTGGCAGGGAGTGGATTATAGATGGAAAGAGTAGGAGAAGTGCTCTGTGGAGAGGGGATTCCTTACTGGTTCCACGTGCCCTTTGCTTGACTCACGACAACTTTGCTCTGATCAAGTATTATGTTTGTCACATTAAAACCCCTCATCTCTCTCTCTCTCTCTCTCTCTCTCTCTCTCTCTCTCTCTTTTCCTGCTTCGTCTTTTTCAAGAAGTGATGTCAAAAAGTGGCTCCCGCTTCTGTTGGGCACACTGTCACCCTCTTCTATGATGAGACCCTTGCATTGAGGCATGGAAATGTCAGCATTCAAGTTTACAATTTAAAGTTTGAATGCAGAACCAAAGGTCACTCCGGCCCACAGGAAAGGTCAACACCATGACAACAGCTGCTGGATACTGCCACTTAGGCGTTCCATCTTTATCACATTTTACTGGGTTTAAGTGTAATCACAGAATAGCCAATTAAAAAATAGAGTCTTTGCAAATTTGCTAATGCCTGCTGTTAATTTAATTGCTAAACATCCTTGTTTATCCTGCTGGCATAAAACACCCACAATAAAAGATTAAACTTCTCAAAAACAGGACACACTTTATAATGAACTGACATGGCTATGTACAAACACTCACATGGCAGACAATAGCTAGGGATAGGTTGCTATGCAATTTGTGTATTTTTGTTTTTGCTATAGAAAATGTCCTGTCTAATTTGAAAGCTAGAGGTAAGTTGTTACGGTAAGTTTTCCTCACTCAGTCACTCATTCTCAATACTGCTTATGTTGGCCTGGAGCCTACAGTATCAGTGGGGACTCTGGGCTTCAGGCAAGGAAAACCCTGGACAGGGTGCCAATCCGTCGCAGGGCGCACAATCGCAAACGTACTCGCATGCTCATGCAGAAACTACAGGCAATTTGGAAATGCCACTTGGTAATTTATGTATTTGGTTATTTTCTCCTAAACACACAAGTCGTCCTCTCAGCCTATTGGTCATCAGTCTTTTACCCTGCTGAAATATCTGGCTTGGTCTGAACGGCTGCCAAAACATAGGCCAGCCTAGTCAAACTGGTGGACTATCCTCGCCAGCTGATAAGTTTCTTCTTTAAATAAATTCTCGATAAATGGTTGAGATTTTTCTCATTGCCCTACTGTTATGCTTCTCTTGTAATGTCAGTAGCAGAACTTCAAAAACTGTTTGCTGTTACCAACTCTTACCAGCCAGCAAACATGATCTTCCAGTTTGACCTGCTCATCCCGCGTTTTGAGAGCCTGTAGCTATTCAGACAAAGGTTCCTCGGCATGTTTATTTATGCTAGAATTTTATTTGATCTAGGCCTGGACTGTTAATCCCAGTTAATCTGTAAA
Source organism: Clarias fuscus (assembly GCA_030347435.1). Classification (NCBI taxonomy): domain Eukaryota; kingdom Metazoa; phylum Chordata; class Actinopteri; order Siluriformes; family Clariidae; genus Clarias; species Clarias fuscus. The sequence goes on along the minus strand of CM059211.1, from coordinate 16,956,061 downwards.
GATAATTACTTTAGACCAGTCTGTAAACAATTTTTTGCAATTGTCTCAAGGGGTAAATTGGCCTTAAAATGAGTCTGTAATGGGGCTTAGGTGTAAAAAAACAACAACACAATAATATTCTTATTATCTCTATAAGAAAGTTTCAAAGCATTTTCATAGCACATCTTATCTTATAATACTTCAGGTATTTGTAAAGAAAGTACTGTAGCATGCGCAGCTTTCTAATTCTCCCCACATTTGGGTTGTAACTACAGAATCGGCAATGTAGCATGTCAGTCCCACTGTGTGTTCCCAATGTGCTGTCTCGCTAGGACACTGGGTCCCAGCAGGCACAGAGTCATAAAATGATAATAAGTAGAAGGGTTTATCCTGCATATCGGAATTTAAATCATTATTCTGAAATGTATATGGTCTATGTATAGAGTTCCCCTGTCTGTGGTCCTCTAATATTTGATGCTTCATAGCTTCAAAAACCATATACTGATAATTGCTTGCTCCAGCTCTGTACTATTTAAGACAAGGCAGTTGTAAAAAAAAAAAGTGAGCATATTGGTTATGCTCTGTGCCAAGCATCGTCTCTCTCTGTCTCACCCGCTCTCTCTCTCTCTCTCTCTCTCGCTCTCTCTCTCTCCCCAGCCTCTAACATACGCACACTGGTGCTGCTCTCTCCTTGCAGGGGTCCTGGGAGCTGGGCTTGTCCTGACACTGCTAACATATGTAAGGACACCTGAGCAGCGGCCTCCAGCCTCTTGCCACCAAGGGTTAATTTCCCTCCCAGCCGTGCGCCAGCCAGGCCTGGCCAAGTTTCCTGTTGGCCCACAGTGCACCGCAAGCTGTGTTTGGGAGCAGACAAGCAATATTAATCTTGTCCCTCTGTCAGATCACATATGTAAAATGTCTGCTGCCCTACATGTTCTTGTAGCTAAGTAGGCACAGAAAGGAATTGCAGACGGGAAGGCTATACCACAGTGATGGAACAGAATTGCGAAGCCTGAAGATAATAGTAGAAGAACACTCTACTGAGTCCATTGTATCACTTTTATGTAAGTCTCGATCTTTATCTTGCCTTTAACATTTAGAGCTTGGAGGTTTATGGTTAGGTTGCTGATTTTTCTTTTAAACACTTTTTGAGGCTTTATGAGCCATGCCAGGACCAAGTACCACCAATTCTGTATTTAACATCAGGACAGTACAAAAAAACTAAATACAATCTTTCATAAGCAAACATTAGCTTAGTGTAATTTCCCAAATGTACTATATAATCTGAAGATTTGCCCTTAGCTTTATGTCCACTGCTGTTCATCATTAAAAAAAAAAAAAAAAAAACTTGATTTAAGGTTTATCCATCTTATTCCACTCATTTAATCTGACTTTTCTTTAGAGTGTGTGTCAGAGTGCTTGGGCTGGTATTAAATCTTCATTCATAGTAGATGTCCTTGTGCTGTTAAATAGCCCAAAATATGAGAGAACATCCTAACTACCTCATTCCTGCAAACCTTGAATAAACCAAAGGGAGTTGGTTTCTGTCTTAATATAAATACAAAGTTTTTTTTTTTTTTTTTTTTTTTTTGCGTTGGATAGTGTCTCTTAAAGCAAGGACTTATTCATGCTTTTCCCACCAGTGCACTGATGTCACAAGGGCTTGACTATGACTGGTCTTTATTTTATGTAAAGTTTAAATATTTCGATATCAGTCGATGAATTAACATTGAACACTGAACATTGAATGCAACAGTATAGTTGGAATAAGAACTATCCATGTCTCCTTCAGTGTTAGCCCATGGCATGTGTATTAAATATCATAATGCATTATCGTTAATATATTTTGAGTGTTTTTAATTCCAGAGGTGAGGCACTTCTTCTCAACAAGTAGTACTTCTGATACATTTGAGGTGAATAAAAATTATTCGAAATGGTAAAAAAAAAACTTAGTTAATCACATTTAAAACTTTGTCCTTTCCTTCCGTCAGTAGCTGTACAGTCACATCCTCGGAGAACAGGAGAAAGTCTAACTAACAAAAACAGCATTATTTCAGAAACAACCATGGGTGACAAGAGGCTTTCATTGCAGATTAAAAATCAATGATCTTTTCAACTTTCACCAGCTAGGGCAAAAAGAAATGGCCTTCACAACAACCATTTGATTAACCTGGATGATTTCATGTGCTGATAGCACCCACGGTGAGCAAATCATTATTAGATCTCATTTTCTGCACAGAGAAAACCAGTCAAGCTTAGCTTCACACTATGCCCCTGTGCATTGAATTTCTATCTTTGACTTAAACAGGAATAAAGATGAGAAGCTAAATGGTGTGAAAAGCGTATGGTGTGGACCAGCCATAAATGAAGGGAACTGGTTTTCTGTATATTGCAATAGGAGCACGGTGCCTTCTGTGCCATTACAAACTCTCACCAGTATATGCACACATATACAGTATACGTGTGGGTGTGTATGTGTGTAAAATGTCGAGATGAAATGACAACATAAACCTCCTCCAGAACAGAGGTTTGAGTAATGGATCCTCTGTGTGCAATTCGTATACGCTCATCACTCCTCTACCTCTGCAGCCAAGGTCACACACAAGCCAGGTCTGTACATCTCTTTCTCACTTGTTCCCTCAGTAATCACAACGCTCCTTCGCCTTTCAGTAGGATCACCGAGTGTGTGTGTGTCTCAGAGCATTTGGAGAACATAGTGCATGTGGCTTATTGTCAACACTGTCAGCAACTGGTCTAGTGCAAAAGCAAGCTTCTATACCATATTTAAATGTTGACGTATAGCTTGAAAACGCTGCCCTTTGGACTCATTTCTTACGGTGGAAATTGGACATAATGGTTATCGGATGTGTTCTCAGCTAGTGTTTCTAAAAATCTGACTACATGCAGTGAAGAAAATAAAAAGAAACTACCTTGAACATGTATGCTTCAGGAGCACCAGAAAAGAAGAAGAAGAGGAAGAAGGCAAAAAAAAAACTCTTTCTGCACTGGGGTTTGGTGCAAATCTTTGGTGCAAATATTAGAAAAAGAAGTGATTTTGCTCATCAGACATTGGCGATCACCACAGTGTCATACATACATGTCAGATATCCCAGGTGCTTTAGTGTGTTATGCCTCATCTCTAGTGTTTCACCTGAGAGGTAGACAGTGGATTTGGTACTGGAGTGACGATGGCCAAATTAAAGCTACTATTCATAGCACAGGAGCCAACAGCATGGAGAAATGGAGTGACAGAATGAGAAGAGTCAGAAGTCCCTAGCAGTCACTGGAAAAATGTGTGTCGCAGGGAGCAGTGATTAGAGGCAGTAATGGAAAACAATATAGCGTTTTACAGACGCAGATATAGACAGATAGACAGAGAAAGCAAGAAAGGAAAAAAAAAAGAAAGAAAGTACGAGTTTTGGGGTCTGTGCAAGTCGACAGCCAAAGTGTCATTTTTATCTTTAGCAGTGATCACATACTATACCCTGTTCTGGCAGAGCAGTACTTTCCCAATCCCAAATGATAGAAGTGTCCAGCAGCAATAAAGCAGTCTGTAGAGGAAACGATGTCACACTTTCATTCTAAGTATTAATCAAATTGAAGTCTTTCAGAAATGGCATTTCGCTTTGAGAGATCTACGGCTTCCCTGTCATTATAGTATGGGCTAGGGCTCATCATGGCCTTTGCATAGTGCCGAAGGACTTGATTTAGCCTGTAGAGTCAATACAATTGTGGCGAAAAAAACAATTTGAATTGGGCTAATAAATGAAAAGAAGCTTTAAAAGGTATCAAGGAAAGACACAGTGTTGTTATGGTTTCTAATATAATATAATGAAAGGGAGAAAATGGAAGAAAAATAAAAAAAACAATTTTGGAAAAAAGTAATCAGATGCTGATGCTACCACAGAACCTCCCTTGCTGAGTACACACCCCTCGCCAGGCACTGAGGAGTGGAGTACCATTTTATTCCTGAATCACTCTGAATGACATACTACAAAGGTTGGGTGTGCTGCTGCCCTTTCCATCTTAAATGGTACGTTGGCATTTAACTTTACTCATGTCAGCAGAACTTCACTTACAAGTTATGGCTTAATGTATGTGTATTTGTTCACAGTCTGAGCTGCTTTCCTCAGTAGAGAATGGCAATGTATTTAAAATCCAAAAGTGATGAAAAAACACAAACAAAACTTTTACATTACTACATAGGTACATGCTGATCAGAGGTCAGAAGTTACTCCTCAAGTGAAGTCTAATAGTTTAAGAAATTGAGAGATTGAGATTCACAAATAGCAACATTAAATGTGTGGCGTAATGTGGCTTGGCTTTGGGTAGGAATACATTATTTTCTTATAGAAGCATATCTTGAATGTTTTCCTCCTATACCACAGCTTCGCTATGATAACTTTCCATTGGCAAAAAACCTGTGATTTGCCTTGTGGAGCTGCGCTATTATAGAAACTAATCACCACCTTCTGCCCATCAAATATGAATTCTCGACAGTGCTGTAGTATAAATTGTGTTAATGCACGATTAACTTCACCTGCGCGTCTGCCCGGTTATGACTTACTGCTTTTCAATTGTGTGTGTGGTGATTTGTTTTGGGATTATCACTGGATTTTGTTCCATGTATTAATAATATTTAACTTGTGCTTATCTTATTTGCCCTGCTAAAGACTTCTCCACCAAATAGAAAGATCTGTCTAATAGACTGTTTCATGCTTCTTTAGCTGGATGATGTTGGTGGCCGGAAGGGCATCCGGTGTAAAACCTGTGCCAAGTTATGTGTGGATCGAGTGGTCCGCTGTGGCGACCCCTTGATGGGAGCAGTCGAAACAAAGAAAGAAAGCTCGACAATGACCACCCGTATTTTGATGGTGTCACTAGTGGATTTATACAGCCTGCTGTAGCAGCCTGATTATTATCATTACACACAAACACAGTGTTGTTACATACAAAAGCCTAAATGAATTCACTTTCACTGAATGTTGTGTGTATGCTCATCTTGCCAGTGTTACCCTGACTGGTCTGTGTTAATTCCTCAGTGCATCATTATACTGCTATTTAAAAGACCTCTCATTACTATTTCCTAGCTTGTCGCTAGCCTTTAACAGTAAGTATTGGTTTTACATTAAGATGTCTGCAAGTGAGGCAGCTGATTGCTTAGGTTTCAGGTCAAAGACTCGTGTTGACTGTCCAACAGTGCACGCTAGACAATAATCTCTTTGGAAAGGCATCTTCTAGAGGAATACGACTCAACTGGTTATACGCTCATTAACCAGTTGAGAAGTAACTGTTGTTTCAAGAGTGTTTTTTGTGTTTCTGAGTTGCACAAAGCTTATCAAAAATCCTCATTAAAAGTAAGCACAGAAGATCCTGGGCCAGACATGGGCTGTCCTGTCTCTCATTAACTGTCTGTCATTAACTGTACCAAAAATGTGCTTTCCTTTCACCCATGCATTTGGGACAGCTGGGTCTGAATGGGATCCAGTATCCCCAGTATAGCTTTCAGTAATAACAGAGATGTTGCGATAATTATTGTAATTTTCTTTGATTTCAAAATGCTTTCATAGTTTTAATTGAGCGGACAGATTTGGTTGTTTTGGACGGAGTTTACAAAGGTTTTTTTTGTTGATAATTTGTGCCAAGTCCTTGCCCAGCAGTCCATTAAATTGCAACTTGGTAATCAGCATGTAGACATCTTTTTTTCACTGTTTCTGTTAGTCCTTGGCTATTTTACCGAATGCATAGTATACATTGAGAATATCCCAACACATTGTTCACAGTAGTCCTCTCCCATCATTTTCCTAATGTACACATGTGGACAAAATTGTTGGTACCCTTCGGTCAATGAAAGAAAAACTCACAATGGTCACATAAATAACTTTAATCTGACAAAAGTAATAATTAAAAAAAATTCTATGAATGTTAACCAATGAAAGTCAGACATTGCTTTTCAACCATGCTTCAACAGAATTATTTAAAAAAATAAACTCATGGAACAGGCCTGGACAAAAATGATGGTACCCCTAGAAAATACTGAAAATAATGTGACCAAAGGGACATGTTAATTCAAGGTGTGTCCACTAATTAGCATCACAGGTGTCTACAATCTTGTAATCAGTCAGTGGGCCTATATATAGGGCTCCAGGTAGTCACTGTGTGGCTTGGTGACATGGTATGTACCACACTCAACATGGAGCAGAGGAAGCGAAGGAAAGAATTGTCTCAGGAGATTCGAAAGAAAATTATAGACAAGCATGTTAAAGGTAAAGACTTCTAAAGAGATCCAAGGTGAACTTCATGCTCAAGGAACATCAGTGTCAGATCGCACCATCCGTCGTTGTTTGAGCCAAAATGGACTACATGGGAGACGACCAAGGAGGACACCATTGTTGAAAACAAATCATAAAAAAGCCAGACTGGAATATGCCACACTACATGTTGACAAGCCACAAAGCTTCTGGGAGAATGTCCTATGGACAGATGAGACAAAAATGGAACTTTTTGCCAAGGCACATCAGCTCTATGTTCATAGACGGAAAAATGAAGCATATCAAGAAAAGAACACTGTCCCTACTGTGAAACATGGAGGAGGCTCTGTTATGTTCTGAGGCTGCTTTGCTGCATCTGGCACAGGGTGTCTTGAATCTGTGCAGGGTACAATGAAATCTCAAGACTATCAAGGGATTCTAGAGAGAAATGTGCTGGCCAGTGTCAGAAAGCTGGGTCTCAGTCGCAGGTCATGGGTGTTGCAACAGGACAATGACCCAAAACACACAGTTAAAAACACCCAAGAATGGCTAAGAGGAAAACATTGGACTATTCTAAAGTGGCCTTCTATGAGCCCTGACCTCAATCCTATTGAGCATCTTTGGAAGGAGCTGAAACATGCTGTCTGGAAAAGGCACCCTTCAAACCGGAAACAACTGGAGCAGCTTGCTCATGAGGAGTGGGCCAAAATACCTGCAGAGAGGTGCAGAAGTCTCATTGACAGTTACAGGAATCGTTTGATTGCAGTGATTGCCTCAAAAGGTTGTGCAACAAACTATTAAGTTAGGGGTACCATCATTTTTGTCCAGGCCTGTTCCATGAGTTCATTTTTTTTTTTTATAATTCCGTTGAAGCATGGTTGAAAAGCAATGTCTGACTTTCATTGGTTCACATTCATAGAATTCTTATTTATTATTAATTTTGTCAAATTAAAGTTATTTCTGTGACCATTGTGAGTTTTTCTTTCATTGACCGAAGGGTACCAACAATTTTTGTCCACGTGTGTATGCATGTACATTCAGCCATCTTTAACCCCATCCTGCTCTCTCAGGGGCACCATTCTGACTGGGCCTAGAACTATACCCAGTGCTTATGTGGAATGGCACTCTATCAGCAAAATAAGCTAGTTAGCATGTATTTCTTATCATCTACAATTTCCGATGCCGTCTGTTTTCAATGAGAGTAGCTGTAGCACATTACAATGCCATCAAAGCCTCGTTTTCTAGCCTCGTCCACAAAAACAAGGGAAATTGAGTCGCGTTGGTTCCAATCAGGATGTCAGATGAGATGTGTGCCTTTTGACATCCTACTATGGCACAAACAATTACTTCCCCACTATTTACATTTTCGGACATTTTTCCAATGAATTTATGAATGCAGATGTGATAGGTTTCCATTTCCTTAGGCATAAGTAGATGGGCTGTTTTGGCAGTAGAGAATGGTGCAGTGTGACGTGGCAGTGCAGGTAAGGCTATAATCCCTGATGAGCTGGGCATTGCGAGTGGCTTTATGGCCCTTGTGGGCTCGGGTTGTCAGACATGAGAGGGTGTTTGCCGAGGCGAGGCCAGTCTCTTACCCTGACTGATAGACTGAAATATAACCACACAGTCTATCCATTCTGTTCATACAAAAATATGGTGGAATATATTATGGCTAGAGGCATTTAGTTAATATCTGCTTTTAGAGTGTGTGATGTGAATGTTGCTCTGAGAAAACATATTGCTACTGCAACTCTTAGTTCTTTATGACTTTGAAACAAAGTAAACCTAGAGTTTATTGATTGGGGTGTTTGACATGAATGTTTGTTTTGAATGATCTTTTTTGTTGTTGTTGTTGTTTTTTTAAAGAAATGTTTCACTCTGGATCATTGGATCAGATAAATGGTTGTATACGCCTTAAATAACAAAGAGGTCAGTTTTCCATAAAGCTTTTCAGTATCTTTGTGTAGTATCAAATGATTTGTTGAAGGCTTCCTTTCCATTTGGAGGGTCCAACTGGCAAAGCGCATTTAACCAGAGAACTGGTAAAATACTTCTCCTTCGCCAGTAGCGTATCTGGAAACACTTATCAAGAAAAACTCTGCTTATAGTGAGGCCAATATAACACAACCTAGCATTCAAGAATTAAAAAAAATCTCTTTAGCCTTTCCAGTTTTGATATCTGGCAAACAAATTGTATGTGGTCCTGATGTGTCTTACTTTAGACCAAATACATATAAAACAGAAAAACAAGAAGGCTGTTATTCTATCGGTTTGGCTACTCTATGGCATCATCTTATCGCTGTAGAACAGCGGGCTGTGTAAAGTACAAGCGGTAGGTTTACTGAAGGCCTGAGGGCTGTGTGGATATGGAGGATCACTCTCGTTTCATTTTTCAGTGAGAAATGTTTCCCCCTCCTTACACTGACAACAGACCATGAAAGCTCTCTTAGTCCATCCAAGTAAGAAATATGTGGTTTACATTCACACATATAAGAATGTGTGTACACCGATCAGCCACAAAACTAACACCACCAGCAGGTAAATTGAATAACATTGACTATCACTTATTTAAAACTGGTGACATGATCATGGTCACCCAAGGCTCATGTGGGTACCAAAGGTCAGCCTTTCCTGTCTGATCCCAGAGAAAACCCAATGCAGCATTTACCAGCATTTCAGTAGGTTTCTGAAAAAAATGCTGGTCATGATTAAAATTTATCAGAAGTGCATCACAGCCTGCTCCATATAAGGCTTGGCAGGCAAAGAGTTCAATGTTGTTCAGATCTTAATCCAAGTATAGATGGAATGCTTTAACATACAAGTTATACCACTAGAGGCACCACCCCACAACCCACAGCATCCCGGTGCCAGACACCACAGTACACCCCAAGAGGTACTGTGGATTCATGCCCTGAGCTGCCCTAGTGGCACATGGGGAAACTACACAATATTGGGCTATTCACTCATCTTCAGTAACTGCTTGATCCTGGTCAGGGTGAAGATGGATCACTTAGGGCAAACCATCTTGATGGGACACAGATCATCGCAGACCACTATGCACACGGACATTCCCATACTCATTCACATCTAGGAGCAATTTAGTCTCATCAATCTACCTACTGTCATGTTGGATGAAAACCAGAGGAGACATAGAGAAAACCCATGTGGACAAGGACTAACCTCTACACAGACACTAACCTGAGCTCAGGGTCAAGGAACTGCTGCACCAGTGTGCAAATGCACAAATGTAAGTTGTAGCTCTTATTTTTCATACAGTATGGGATTCTTCCAACCAGGACAGTTGAGACCATTTGTTAATGTAATAACAAGCTAAAAAAAAACAACAAAAAAAAACATAAATATTCCAGTTTGATTAGCTTTTTTTGTTCAAACTATATTTGGTAATTAAAAAACAAGACTCTTCTGAGGTTTCTTTTTTAATTTATACCATTTATGACAGCAGAACAAATAAAGGAATTGTAAAAAAAAAAAAACAAGTTAAAAAGATGGAAAGAGTTGAAGGTGGCTGGAAAGTTAAAAAGGGAAAAGGTTAGTTGGGTGGCCTTTATAGATCTGAATGTCTGTGGAAGGGATCAGCAGGCACTGGCTGATGAACTTCACTTTCTATTAGCAACTGTCCTAAGGATGTTCTTTCTCTGCTGATCAATAAGTTGAAGGACAAGCGTGTCAGAAAAATGGAGGACCCTTTTCTTTGGCAGGTCAGGGTGGGAGAGGGTGAGCTGCTGTGTGCCAGCAAGCATGGTTCCCTCTTGAGGCACTCTGACTGAAGGAGCCATTTGTGACTCGGATGATGTGAAGATCTGTGGAGGGCATCACTACAGTACTGCTCACATCAGCAAAATGTCCATTACCAGCCTCAATGAGTGTGAGATATAGAGGCTATATTCACTCTGCTACTGAGGAGGACTCATATATAGGCAGGATTTTCAGGGGTCTACAGACAAGTTTGACAGTAAAGAACATATCCAGAAAGAAGGGTCAACTTTTGCTAATTTATTACAAATGAAACCTTGTCAGCCCAGACGTAATTGCAACCAGATCTCCAATCCCTGTTCATTACAACTATGGTTGTTCTTAATTGTTGCCATAAGACTGGAGCTCAAAACACTTTTTGACTAATTTCATTTTGTTATTTAATCTTCCTTATGTTAATGAATGAATAAAGGAATTTGGCCTTACATACTGTAGATATGATACACCCTATTGAAACAGAAGTTCCTAAACACACAGGGAATATAAACAAGTACAAGAAAATTGGACGTGTTTCAATTACTTTTTCACTCACTCACTCACTCACTCACTCACTCACTCATTCATTCATTCATTCATTCATTCACTCACTCACTCGCTCACTCACTGCTCCTGGATGGGTTGCCAATCCATTCCATCGAAGGGCACTCTCGCACACACTCATTCACACACTCACTCACACTTTGCGAAATTTGGAATTTCCAGTTAGCCTACTCTGCATGCCTTTGGACTGTGGGAGGAAACCAGAGTATCCGAAGGAAACCAACTAAGCATGGGGAGAACATACAGACTCTACGGACACGAACCTGAGGAGGTTATCAGACCTTCGACCCTGGAGGTGCGAGGTCACAGGATGCTAATTACTATACCACTGCGCCGTCTTACTTTATGTTTATAAGAATTGTAACACATGGTTTCATACCATGTAAAACTATGTATATTAATTGAAGGTTATTTAAGGTTTTTTTTCCCCTCAGAATACATTTAATTAATAACTGTATCTAAAGGTTATATTGCTCTTATATTATAATATGAGAGCTATATATGTATATATATATATATATATATATATATATAATGTAAAGGATAATGTGACTTGCCTGATCCAACAAATTTTAAATAAGCACTCAATCTACACACTAAACATAGAGAAGCTCCCAGCTACCTCCTGTATATTTGCTTAAGATACTCCACTAATATTCTCTCTTTACGTGTCTTGATCTCTAGCTCTTGTTTCTCTTTCTCTGCACTCTACACATTCTCATTACTTGCTGTCTGTTATGAGCTGTCTTTAACATTGTCCATCTATTTATCCGGGTCTGCTGTTCACTAAACTGGCTCTGCTTAGGAGAACAAACAGCACACTAAAGGGAGCAGATTAGCCCATCACACTCTGATTCAGTGACAGGCTCTGTACACTGGGGGATGACAATTTACCCTGAGTCCTGGCACTTTCTCCATTCCAGACTGCCGAATTAAGCACTTCCTCTCCTAGTCCCCCCCCCCCCCCACCCCCCCCCCCCCCACCCCCAAAAAAGAAGAAAAGAACGGCCCTACAGCTCAGGGTTGAATATGAAATTAGCATACCGATGTTGAAAGGTAGCACAGGATAATTTGCTGCTGAAAGGTCTGTAATAGGTGCACTTTACGCTCAGCAACTGATTCCTCATATTAAAAACTCTCTCTCTCTCTCTCTCTCTCTCTCTCTCTCTCTCTCTCTCTCTCTCTATGTCTTTTTTTTTCTCTCTGGATTAACAGCAGGTTTAGACATGACCGGATGATTTCCCTTCTTTCGTATGAGGCTTTAAATTAAAATCACAACAACGCTCATTTCCATAATGCATTCTAATGGATCTGGGTGAGAGGTTGTGGTTTTAGTCAACACATCGGCCTGTCCATTATGTTTATACCTGTTATAAGCTGTAGAAATAAAATGCACGTAATTAGCAATTTCAGCTATGATCTCATTTGTCTGTGGTCTCCTTTTTTTCCTCAGCCTTTGGCCTTTTGTTATTTTTATGAGACATCAGTGGAGCAAAAGATGCATTATTATGTATGATGTCCAGTGTCATATCACTGTGTGTACCTGTTTGGTGATGTACACTAGGCAAACCATTTAAACATGGATTAGATGGGGGCACGGGATCATTTAGAGAAAAGCTATTCAGACATGCAAAGGCTGTCACTGAGCTTTCTGCTCTTTCTTAATGAGCTGGTCATAATAGAATGACTTCTGATATGGTGTATAATATGAGACATACATGATAGTTGAGAGGCTGTTTTTAGCACATGGTAATGGACATCCTGTGTCATTTCAGGAGGAAAAAGGAAAACAGTCGTTTCAGGTTAATAAAAAAGAGCAGTTACTGAAAAAAAAATTATACTCCCATGCTTATTTAAATCAATTATATATTTTATAGATAGACATTATGTTGTATTTTATTCATTCATTATCCATTTATCTTCAGTTCCGTTTTTTATTATTCGTCTTTACTCCTGGCAGACATGTGTTGGATCCCAAGCCATATATAGGAATATTGGATGTAAAGCAGAAACACACACTCAGAGTAGGCGATACAATGACTTTATTTTTAAATTATGCGTGTGATTTATTTAACATGATACACCAGTTCCACATCTTGCAACTGTTTCTTGAGCTCTTTCCATCCTTTTGGTTCATTTTAGACCAGAATGGCAAACTTCCGTTCCACTTATGGTCTGCGCTAAACTGATTTTCATTTTAATTAATACTCAAGCAACTCACAAGTGCTCTCAAAGGCCTCCATTAGAGGTCTTTTAAATGTGCTCATAAAGAAAATGCAGATATCCACATCCACATACAGTGGTTAAAGTTCTCAATGGACACACAAATATAGTTAAAGTTCATATGCACACGCACCCACACACACATACTGTATATAGTCATTGCCACACATTGAAGGCTTATGCTTGAAAATGGTCACATATGGTTTCGACCAATGCTTTTTTTTTTATTGCAGAACTAAACACTGTTATTTCTAATACAGCCACACTCAGGCATTGATCCAGATGGAGGTTAAGGGGCAGGGAGGAATGAAGATACTGAGTGGTTTCAGACACTGCCTGTACCTTTATCCATGGCCAGTAGAGAGCTGGCTGTTAGTCAGCTTGGCAGTGGTCTGCACTCTGGGTTTCTGTGCATGTGTGTGTTTGTATCCCTGCTGCCCATTTCCTGTGAAACCCAATCTAGGGCTTAAGGTTCTCCTCTACCCGGATGCTTGTTCTGTTTTTTATTATTAGTCTTCCATTAAAGCTCTTTCTACTCATTTAGACACACTCACAGAAAACCTACTCAAACCTGTAGCTCCTCTAGTATCAGTCAGTAACTGGGAGTGCACTCTAGATGCCCCTCTATGTTTTTTACTGCAGCCCAACTTTTTCATAAAATGAAAACAATATGGGACATCAAACGATAAACACATTCTGTGTTCATTCATAAAAGGAACACATAAAAAATGTTCTTTTCTGTCATGCTTAACTCTTTCATATGATATGATTCACAAAAAGCAACAAATAAAATGCATTATTGCTGCATTACTATTGCCATAATAAAATGTGATTTTATTAGTAAAATAATGAATAGCATTTATTCATTCATGAGTGTGCCTAAAAAAAAAGATAAATTGATTTACCTGTCTTAAATTAAAATAAAATAAAGTGGTCGATTTGTCTCGTATATAATTATAGATGAATTATATTCCACTTTAAAATGTATTGTTTATTTATAAAGTCTTATGAGTTAAAATGTTCTATAATAATACAAGAAAATGAATGAGTTACTTTATCACATTATATCAAATTAGTTTCCATTATTAATTTGTTTGTTTCTGTTTATCGACTTTTTGTATGTTTTTTGTACAGATGACATTAGTGACACATGCATGTTAATCTGGGTAATCTTGACATTGTCCTAGCCTGGTTTTCAGCCCTTCCCTCTAACCCCATCCGAGCCTCATTCTCACCCACTGCCCCTTCTCCTCCACCCCTCTCTCCTCTGCAAGACCTCATTTCCTTCATCAGCCCCTACAGTCTCTCTCACGCTTTACAGAGAGGGCCAGGAATTCTCCTCCATTGTTTTTCACAAAGAACGGTAGCTATTGATTGGTTCCCCTTTTAAATATGGGCACTCTTCATGCTCAATTCATCCAAATTAAATTGGTCACAACCCACCTGGTGTTACTCTGTCCTCGGTGTGTCTGACAGAGCATTCAAAGGCGCTCCAGCCCAACTTCACTGACCTCTGCTGACCTCCAGTCTTGGTGATCTCGAGCTATTGTGGCTCGTTCTACAAAAGAGGACATCTCAAATAGAATGCCCTCAGCTTTCTTAAAGGGTCACCTTTAAGACCATTAGCAGAGTCCTCTTTCACCCAACCCATGCCTCAGCTTGCCGCCAGCCAGGCTTTTAATTACCATCCTCCTCTCTTTCTCCCCTTTCTCATCCTCTTCCGGAGCATGCCTCTTGTCTTTTTGGACTCAGTCTTGCCATGTCAGAGAGTCCTAATGTGCCTGCATCTTCAGCTACAGCCATAATGCTGCACTCACCAATGTTTATTAGCCAGATCCATTTGCCACAAGTCCCCCTCCCTTGCCTCTCTCACTCTGCCTCTCTCTCCATCCACCTCTCTCTTTTGTGCTGCCATATGAATGCACTTTGATGGTTGATAATTATGCCTGTCCTTTTGACATGAGGATCCACGGTCTGCCCTTGTTAAGCCAGTAATTAGCCTGTCCTCCTTATTTATTGAGAAAGTACAAATTATCCCTTCTAGTGGGCACTGGCCATTCCCCGCTATCTTCTGCACTCTCTCTCTGTCTCTCTTTCTCTTTCTCTCTCTCCCTCGGTCTCTCTTTTTCTCTCTCTCCATTCTCCTTGTATCCCTCAGCACTTTTGATAGGCTGAAAGCAGCTGCACTAAAGCAAGATAAAGCTCCACCATCAAGATGATGAACAGTGTGGATGAAGGGGCTTCGCGCTGAGCACAAAGGCCGGAGCGGAGAGGCTGAGGCAGCGGCGAGGACAGCTGAAGAATGCCATTGCGGGCAAGGATGAATAGCTCTCATTTGTGAATATACAGATCTGCATGGTGAGGACAAGGGAGAGATAGAGTGAGGGATGGGGGGTTTGAGAAGGGGTGAGAGAAGCAAGATATGGAATGGTGGTGTGTATATATATATAGTATAGTGTATATATATACAGTACATATATACATACAGTACATATATTTGTGTGGTCTATATATATGCATGATGGCTTAGTGGTTAGCACTAATGCCTTGCACCTCCAGGTCCTGGGTTCGATTCCCGATTAGGGTCTGTGTGCATGGAGTTTGCATGTACTCCCTGTGCTTGGTGAGTTTCCTCCCGGTTCCCCAGTCTCCACATTCCAAAAGCATGCAGATTATGCATGCAGAATTGTTGCAGAATTGACGTTCCCAAATTGCCCATAGTGTGTGAATGTGCCTGTGAATGTTGACCAGAGGTCATCTCTCTGGACGTTACTGTGCAGTGGGTGGAACACTCTCAGGGAAAAAAAAATCACAAAAAATGTGGTTTAATCACCAAAAATCGTATGTGATTGCTGAACAAGGCATGACCTCATACTGCCCACCGCCCAACTTGCACATTACAAGAACTAAGCCTTATTCCAATCGATTCCAAGAGACCTGATTGGGGTATGAAAGGAGTTCCTGGGAGGCCAGTACTTCAGACTTTAAGCAGGCAGTCTAATCATGGCTCCAGCATACTGAGAAAAAACGTTCTACTGGGATAGCAGGGGATTATATAGAGTAATAAGATCTCTTTTTTTTCATTTATCTAAAGGCCTACATGGCCAGATATATTCATCTAGCAATGTGTTCCTATGTCCCAGATTCAGCTTGGGTGTCTTAGCTAGGTTCCCCTGTGTTGTGTCATATGCAAAGTCATCAACTAGTATAGAAGCTCCAAACATGGACTGAGCAGCCAACGATGTTTGGCTTTTCCATCAGTTGCTATATCAGCACCGTACACCGGCTCATTATCCATAAAATAGTCTTCAGTACATTGTTTACCATTTAGACCCACCTTTGCAGACCTGTGTATTTATTACTCTGCATGTCCTTTCTTTATCTCCTTCATGTTTTCTCTTGTTCTCTCCTTTTAAAGATGTCTGGAATATTAAGCTGTGACCCCCCCACTGCCCTCTCCCACCATCTCACGCTAAAAGCACAGTGTCCTTTTGAGCAGCAACAAAACCCTTTTGCACCAGTGTTGCAGGAGTGCTGCATTCAGAAGGGACGCTCCCCCCCTCCAGTCCTGTGCCCTAAAGAGCCTCACGATTAATAGAGATGTAAATAAGTTCAGACAGTTGCCAGACCTTTGTCTATGGCTTACATTTGAGAGGCATCACAAGGATCTCTTTTTGTCAGTGTCCCTTGTTTTGTGTGCTTTCTTACCATGTCTGGTCAGAGAGTTTTAAACTGTTCAGGTCAGTGTTTATGGAAAACACCCTCCTCTGGTTAAATAAGGGTTACATACATGCATACATATGTAGATTAAATATTTCTGCTCAAGATTAGTAGCGTGCTTGATTTTTATCCATGTCATGATATTACCTCATGTCACTCGTGTTTTTTTTTTTTTTTTAAACAATTATTCCTGCCTTGATGGGGACAAGCGCACAGCTGAAAGCCCATCCAGGCTTAGTAAAAAAGCAAAAGTTCTGAGGTCACAGTACAGAAATGCATTAGTAATAACCAATAATTAACACTAATCCCACGGGCTGCTTTATGGACATCATTTCGAATGCAAAGCGTTATAAACTGCCATCATTCCCAGGTGCTAAGTGGTTATAAAATCAGGATTCCAAGCACTAAATGGTTAAATATGTTTAATCATTTCAGCTTCATTACTAATACCTCATTATATCAGATTAGTTGAAGCAGAGCTGCAATTTCCAAGTAATTGTATCCTCTGAACATTCCAGTCCAGACTATTTGGAAGATGTGGGATGATTTCGAAATACAGTTTCATTCATGAATAAGCGAGAAGCATGAATATGTGCCAAAGTAGTAGATGGCGACTACATCGCTACCGCCCAGCTTCCCTCCTGTGCCCTCGTTTTAAATGCCAGCCTTCCAACAATCAATCACATCCACTCCATTCTGTCCAGAAGTGGGATTTGATTTGCTTGCAGATGTCATCAAAGGGCTAAAATTAGCTTTATCTACATACAATTAGCGTGATACTGTAGATTTTATGCTTAGCATTTTTCTTTTCATTCATTCATTTTCACGCTATATAATACAACTACTTGACTAATAGTTAATTTGAATATGTATTACTGTTTCCTGAACATATACATAAAAACAGGCTTTTTTTTTCCTAAGTCTCTTCAATAAATCAAGTTTAATAGAATCACATCTGTGGCTTTATAATGTAAAGTCTAGCACATAAAAAATATCAGGTTCACAAATCCTCAGTATTGTTATTAATAGCTGTAAAATGTCACATCAAGATAATTATTTATCCATAATAAGAGCCTGGTATTCATTGAGTTTAGCACCTTGTCCTGTCAGTAGCCCAAGAAAACTTAACTTGTTTTTGTCTTTATCACTGGGTGTGTAATGGTCAGAATGACAGCTATGGAGTAGCTGTTGATGCCATAATGTGTCACCGGGGCAGTTTTTCTCACTAACACCTACTTTCTGTGCCCCCTGTGAACATGTGCTATTTCCACGGGTGCTGCATACTCTTCACACCTGAAAATGCAGCAGAGACACCAACTCGCTTCCAATTAGCATCTCGCTCCCATAAGATGCCTAACACACACACACACACACACACACACACACACACACACACACACACACACACACACACACACACACACACACACACACACACACAGAGAGAGAGAGAGAGAGAGATGTAAACCTTAACAAAATATCATACATTGCTCCTGGGGTTAAAAAAGATCATAAAATATATGGAAAATTAAAACTCTGATAAAAAATAGATTAGCTCATTTGGATTGCTTTACTCACCGAAGCTCACTCAAAACTCCTTTTCAGTTTTAATATACTGCACATTTATTGATTCATTGATTAATTGTCAGTACCTGCTTTATCCTAGTCAGGTCACTGTGAATCTGGAGTCTATCATACACACATTCGTACACTAATAATGATATGATAAAATTTGAGTCCTTAAAGAAATGATGGGATACTCGATGAGATCTGACCCTGCCATCATATTATACATTTTAATTGGTAGTTTCCTATTTATGTGTTCATCTTTGTTCAGAATCTCCGGCAGTCTTGGTCATTGAGTCATTGATTTATCATTGATAATGATGAGGTAAAGGCAAGCAATGGTTAGCACTATCCTGGTCCAGGTTCAATTCCCACCTCAGATTTGTGTGCATGAAGTTTGCATGTTCTCCCCGTGCTTGGTTGGTTTCCTCCCGGTACTCCGGTTTCCACCCTCCGTTCAAAGACATGCAGATTAGGCTCCTTGCCTGTAGCGCGTGAATCAGCATGTGACTGTTGACCGGAAGTCCTACCACAGTCGTAAAAATAGAAATAAACACAATGGTCACCGTTGGCCTCCATGGTCCCTAGTTGGACTATAGAGGTTCCTACATCCATGGATGGATAGATGGATGATAAGGTAAAGAAGTGCTATTTTGAAATGCATCGGCACATCTAGTAGTAAAGTCAGATGTGAAAATGCCTTAATGTGAACACAGTAACAATACATTTGGGATAGAAATGTACCTTTTTTTAACCATCAAAAAAAAAAAAACCAAGCAATTAAAACAAGGACCATTTCAAGGAACAGGGATATTAAAACCTGATCAAATAAAACTGAGTGTTTGAAATAAGGTAATGCTAAGTATATGACATTGTGCTAGAAAGCTGAAATAATTTGCATTTAAGCATCCTGCATTATACTGCCCAGACCATTGACCTTCATATCCATTTCATACTTTATTTCCCTCTCTGTCCACCAGAAACTGGCCTGTTCAAGACAGGCCAAACAGTGAAATGAAAGGATTTATTGTAAATTAAGGTAATAGCTTTTTTATTTAAGATCATTTAAAAGGAAAATAATGCAAGGTATTAGCTACATGGGTCACATATAGCATGCTTAGTTACAAGTATCTCACTGCACACTATGCCATACAGTCATGCCGGAGCACATCTCTTATGCTTTTATGTCTGGATCCCAGTACCAAACACTGCTACGATTTTGACAGAGCCACTGCCGTGTGAATGTCTGTGGGCCAAGCAACCTCACTGTCACTGAAGTCTTCAACTGCGGTTCTTCTACAGACCATAGAAACATCTCACGGTGTGCGAGTGTGTGTCCGTTTCAAAGTAAGACAGGAAGAAAGAGTGGCTCGAATGCAGAATACAGTATGAGAGATTATGCTCGGCCGCCACCAGAAATGTAATTAATGAGCAAGTTTCTCATGATTAACTTTTATTAAGCTATACTCCGGAGCCCAGAGCTGTCAGGTAATGGGTAAGAGCTGGAGAGTGGGACGGAAAAAACACAAGCACTCCCACTGCTCGAGACAACTCGTAAAGCATCGTTGCACTCATACAGCCGTGCCTCGTCACACTGTAATTAATGCCAGGTTACCTAGACTATATAAATCTGTTAATATTACATGTTCTCTTTTCACATCAACATGTTGTCCAAGTCAGTGCAGATTTTGTGCAATTACTCAGAAATTTATGAAAAACAAATCAGGTCCTGAGACTTTAAAATAGCCATATACGGTATTCATAAAAAAAAAAAAAAAGAAACTTCTAATAAGTGTTGCTCAGAACTTTATAGAAGGTGTGTGTGTGTGCGTGTGTGTGTGTGTGCGTATGCGTGTGTGTGCGTGTGCGTGTGTGCGTGCGTTCACAGACAAGATCACAGCTGGATGACAGAAGGCCCTGAAGGTGTTCCTGACCTGGGAAAAGAGGGAAAACTGCAGCTTTTAGTGACGAAGGTTGAATCAAATTTCAAAATTGAGGCTTATGAAATAATGAAATAAAATCCCTCCAGCAAATGCTTGGTGGTGCCTGCAGCTGACAAGCTTAAGCATGTGGCATCAGGTGGGCATTGTCTTTATAAGATGGCGCCTCATAAAATGGCATTAGTTGCTAGCGCAAGGGCTTGAGGCTTCATCCTGGTGGGTTTAGGCCCAGCATGTTCACCAGCTCCACATTATTAGAATGACATCTGCTTTACAAGTCCTGCACCCAGGAGCATACCTTAAGAACTCATTTCAGCACTGCAGCCTGTACCGACTCCCCCTCTACACCCCCCCCCCCTCTCTCCAAGCCATGGATTACTCACTCACCTCTTTCTCTATTATTCCCCTTCTTTCTCCATTCCTCACTCCTCTTTCTTTTACTCTCCATTTTGCTTTACATGTGTCACCTTTCCATCATCTCAATTTGTCTTGTCTGAATCTATTTTATTATCATTGATACTGCCTTTTCCTCTACCTTCTCTTGCTCCCTCACTTTCTCTCTGTTTGTGGCCCTCTGGCCAGACATGAGCGTTGCACAACAGCGAGCTCCACTTTATCAATCAGCCCCTGCCACAAATATTGAGTGCATTACAGGAGTCATCCTTTATCCACCCACTCTAGAGGGAGGGGGCATGCAAATGTCTCCTGCGTCAGCCGGCATGACAAAGGAGCAAATTACTGAACACGCACAACAATTTCTGAAAGCATATAGATGAGTTTGACTGCAGCTTTTGTGTCTGTGTCACCATGCCATGTGTTAATGTGCAGTCATGTAGCACGAGCGTAAATAAAGATGGTTGTGACATGTCCAAATAAAGAAGAAAAGTGGAAATTCATACACACATTGTATATATTGTAAACTGTTTAACACTGCGCTGTAGGATGTTCTCCAAAGTGGAGACACTGCTTGCAGGACAGATCAAAGTAACTTTAATCTGTCTCTGTGCAGCAACATTAGCCCCTTCCACTCCTGACAGCACTGTGTCTCTTTCATTTTCTCTCTAATTCTAGCTGTTTCACCTTTTGCACCAGGTTGATGGTCGTAGTTTGCTTCTTTCTTTCCAACATTACTTTTTCCACAGTTCAATAAAAGTAGCATTGGTTTGACCATCAATAAAGTTTCCAGTGTGATGATCACATTTATTCTCCACCTGGACTAGAAAGCTGGAGACTTATATAAGGCTGGATACACTAAGGACTCAGGACAAGGCACAAGCACAGCATGTTACAAAACATTTGAACTTACAGGCACTAGATAGATAGATAGATAGATAGATAGATAGATAGATAGATAGATAGATAGATAGATAGATAGATAGATAGATAGAACTTACTGTTTTTGTTGTTACTTAATTGTCTAATATTTATGTTTTATTTCATAGTTTTGAAGAAAAAACATCCAGATTGTTCTAGAATGTAGAAAAATGAATCCAAACTTGTGTCCAAACATTTGACTGGTAGTGTAGGTACATACATACAATTTACACAAAAATGATCACAAAAAGGAAATTGGAATACAACAGAAAGCAAAGAGTGAAATCAAAAAGTGTGAAAAAAAAATATCGAACAAATTTAAGCAAAGGAACCTAGCATAAATAGGACAGCAATTTTATTCTGATTATATTTCTCAAATTTACTTTACTTTTGCCTTTCGTTTTGGAGGTAACAAGAAACCTTGCATGCCAATAAAAGAGGGAAGAAAGAAAATACTTTACACATTTAGATAGTTTAGCCTGACAATTATGCTTCTAAAGCTTTTGTGTAAATGTTGATTTCAAAAAGCTGTTAGGATTACATTGCAATTTGTTACATTTTTAATATGTTAATCCTGCTAATCAGTAATATTCCTTCTCTTCTAGAGTGCAGGATATACTTCTAATGTCTCTTCACTGTTACTGTTTGCTAGTCAGTTTTATCAGTCTATACTGTATGTCTATCAGTTGGGCAAATTAAACTTACCCTACGAACTGTAAATAGTAAATACAATAGTAGGTGATCACCAACATCTAACAATAAAATTAGCTGTTTCCACAAGCAAAACATGCTAGCTAACGTTAGACATAAGCTAGCAAAGCTAGCTGACCTTGGGAATGTTTCCCCAAACAAAAATAGCTAGCTAACTGGTTAGCTAACAGCTGGCTAGCTATCTAGTAGTGTAATTTTGAATATTAAAGATACACTCACTCACTCACTCATCATCTATACCGCTTAATCCTGTATTCAGGGTCACGGGGGGCCTGGAGCCTGTCCCAGGAGACTTAGGGCACATGGCAGGGTACACCCTGGACAGGGTGCCAATCCATCGCAGGGCACACACACATACATTCACTCATTCACACATTACGGGCAATTTGGGAACGCCAATTAGCCTAACCTACATGTCTTTGGACTGTGGGAGGAAACCGGAAGACCCGGAGGAAACCCACCGAACACGGGGAGAACATGCAAACTCCATGCACACAGAGATGGGAATCGAGTGGCAACAGTGCTAACCACTACACCACCGTGCCGCCTATTAAAGATACATTATTTGTCAAATGTCCTTTACAGTGAAATATGCATATCTCCGTGGTGGTCAGAGCTCAGGGTAAGCCAGGATACAGCACCCCTGGAGCAGACAGGGTTAAGGGGCTCAACAGTGGTTCACCTTGGTGGTGCTGGGGCTTAAACCACCGACCTTCCAACCAGTTACCCAGAGCCTTGTCAAATGATATTTCCCCTCATTAAAACACTCTCCAGTCTGAAACAGGTCAAAATTTAACATAAAACGTTTTGCTAGCACTTTTGCGTATGAATACTATTTTTGAAATGGAATTTTTTTTTTTTTAATCAGATTTATAAATGATATTTTTATCATAATACTTTCATTCATGACAACATTCAAGCAATTCGCTTCACTGCATCACCATCGCCACCCACTTGAAATGGTAAGATAGGAGAATAATACTTCCATAATACCTTTGTATACAGAGCAGAATTGGAATTTGCACACAATAAAGTGCGATATTCTTTAACACTGTGGATGAGCCCTACTGGGGAAGGAAACAGTATTGTCCTTATAACAAATTAGTTGGTATTCCTCAGGGAGCATGATGATTTCCATGAATAGCATTCTTTCATCGTCCTGTGGCCTGTGTACCTTGTTAGGCTTTGGCCTCTCCACTAAAGAAAAAGGAGAAATAAATAAATAAAGAAGTGAAGAAGAGAGAGAGAAAGAGCGGGCTAGTATGCCAACACCTTGACGTAGATGTACAGCTGCTCACATCGTGCCTATCTCACCTTTAGCCCTGTCTGTCTGCTGCCGCTTTTGATTTTTCGCATTCATACATCAATGAGCTTCACATGCTGACACCTCATTTTGCAGGCTGCTTTGGTTATAGAGGGCCCGTTTTGCATATCGCTCCCCATCCCCTCCCGACATGCTGCCGATCTTTAAAGAGAGATGGAGAGGATGAAGCATGCAAGACAAGAAAAGAAAATGACTTCTTTTGCTTTCTCCAGCATGCCTCCGTCACCTCCTCTTCCGCCCCGCTTCCTCCGCTGCATGTTTCGCCCGCTCATTTCTGCAAAATGGGGCTTAATTGATTGATTTCTTTCTTTCATTTTCCCATGTCCATCATTCCAGGTCCTACTTCACTTTCTTTCTCTTGCCTGTCCCTTCTTCTCTTTGCTCGTGGCTTGACAGCTTTGGTAAGGATATGATTCCCCCCTTATTCTCCTCTCGCTATATTCACTATTACTAGATAATATTGCTTTGCTATTGTGTTGAATAATGGAGACTGATTTCCATTTGCTGCAAAAAATGGTAATTATTACTGGCTAATTAGTCAATAGCAGTAGTGGCTAAGCCAGAGAGTTCATGCCTCAGTGCTCTGGACTCGTTATACTTCTAAAACATGTCAAAAGCTTGAATATATTCATAATACAATCCTGGAAATTAATCATAAATGTATAGACGTATATCCATCCACTTTCGTATATATATATATGAGATTAGTATTAGGAATGATTTCCTGAAATTACTCTGCATGCTAAAACCTGATTTTAAACAATAATGACAATATGTATAGTAAATTGTGTAAACAAAATTGCAAGGAAGCATTTTATTTCTCAAAATAGGAGTGTTTTTCAATATTTCAGACATTAGGGCTGATCTCATGTAAGCTACACCTGTTTTAACACCCCGTCCCCCCTTGCAAAGGACTTTTGTCCCTTTAGCCTTGCAAGTGTCTGTGCACTAATTGTGAATTAAAATCCCACCAAGCAAACAAGGTGCTCAGCAAGGGAGAGGGTGACAGCAGTAAGGAGGTGTGGAAGAAGAACGAGTGGGTGGGCTGCAGAACGAGGTGATGAAGGGAACGACAGGACGAGTGCGAGAAATGTGTGTGTGTGTGTGTGTGTGTGTGTGTGTGTGTGTGTGTGTGTGTGTGTGTGTGTGTGTGTGTGTGTGTGTGTGTGTGTGTGTTTGTATGTGTGTATAAAGCATAGCGTGATGGGGTGGGTGGGTTGTTTGAGCTGTATAGGTATCGTATGGATATCTGCCAAACCTAATGTAATAAATTGATGTTTTCCTGAGCCTGAAAAGAGGGACCCTGGCTTTTAAGTGGTGAGGGGCTGTCATCTCTTTGCATTTTGTGAGTTGGAGACGGGAGTGTGAATGTCACTTTCAAGTGGAGCTGTTCTGCTCTCCTAATGAGAGATGGGGTCTGCCTCATAGCCAGCCAAGGGGCCAAGGAGGAGACGCCACCCTCCCATAGCCTCCAATCCTCCCAGGGGCTGACAGCCTCCGATAAATCAAACCACTCACTTCCCTTGCCGCCTCCCCTACACCACCTGCAGTGGGAGGTGAGCAGTCATTTTCCGCAAGAGTTGGAAAGAGAGAAAGAGAGCGAGAGAGAGAGAGAGAGAGAGAGAGGGTGACAGAGTGCGGGACAGGAGTAGAGGAAGGAGAGTGTGTGAACAGGGCAGGTAAAGAAAGTGAGAGAGTGGGGGACAGGATCAGAGGAGAACGTGAGTGGTGTGGAGTAAGGGAGAGAAAGTGGATGGATATAAAAGGAAACGTAGAGGAGGTGAAAAGGAAACAGAGAAAGGGAATGTGATGCACTGAAATAAGAGAGAGCTCAAAAAAGCACAAGTGAAGACAAACTGTGGACAATAAACAAGAGTTTCCTAGAACGCAACTTCTCTCAATTACATATTACCAGTGTTTTTTGAGTAGTGCAATGTGTGTGTCTATTATCGTCAGTGCATATTCACAAAGTCTTTCTCCATTTAGTATACTCATATGCCGAATTGTTTTGCTCACCTGTCTTCGTTCTTTGTGCTTTCACTCTTTCAAGGTCCATGAAGGCAAACTCCCTCACCAGGCATTAACACAACCGCAGGCTTCAGAAGAAATAGTTCTCAGAATGAATTGCAGAATTTAATAATGGATAAAGCTTTTGTTGGAGTAGTGTGTGATATTTTATACCACGCATCTTGACCCCACTTTGAATCCTGTGGTATTCTATCAGTGTACTGGATGGTGTTGTGTTTTGCAAGTTACCTCAGACAGATAAGTAAGCGATGTAGTTTGGCAGCACACTCCAAATGTACAAACCTTTGTGTTTACCTGAATTAGTACTCCAAAATGAATTTTAGGAAAGCTGAATTACATTAACAAAGCGTCCTACATCAGAAATATTTTTCAACTTTTAAGTTAAACTGAACATGGCTGTTCCTTTGTATAGGTGACATCAGAAGCTGCCACCAAATGTGCCAATATGTACCAGTGTCAACATCACTGCCCCAAAGTCTCTATTCCACAAAGGTATTTGAACATTATATTTATAATCAATTACTTTGTATTGCTTGTATTTAACCATTACATGTAATGTTTAACGTGCTCAATTATGTACCGCACGTACAGTATAGCACATTTATTGGACTTTAAGCACAGTGCTCAAGCATGTATCATTGCCGTCTTACCTAATTTTATATACAGCTCCACGTCTTCAACATGTGTCTGGGTGGGTTTCATTCTTCTCCTAAAACAGGCCAGTAGCTAAACTACATTTCCCATAGGCGTAAATGGACATGTGAATTTGTGTCCTATCCAGGATGTATTATTACCTCACACACTCTGTTCCTGCAGCAGAATTCACTGATTCCCAGAGCAGGATAAAGCAGTTGCTAAATGTGAGTAAGAGTTTTTTGCACTTTAAACAATGGGGATTGTCACGATGCACCTTTACAGAAATATACACTGATCAGACCAAAAACATTAAGGCCAATATTGTGCACCCTTCAGGTGATGACTTCTCAAGACCTCAGAGGATGTGCTAGGGTGTGGTGTCTGTCATAGGGACATTTGTAGCAGATCATTGGTGCTGTGGGTGGTGGGATGGGTCATCGTCGATGCCCAGTTGGAGTCTGGGGGATTTGGAGGCCAGATCAACAACCTCATTGGCTTTTCTATGGGATTGGCACCAATGGCACCCATGGGCATCCGAGGCTCACCCATGCCTACCTGCCTTGGGTGCCCATGATCCTGCCAACAGTTTACTGATACTGTATATAATTGACAATCAATGTTATTTACTGTACGGTAATGTAATTGACCTGGGAGTAGTGTTAGTGTTGTGGCTGATCAGTGTATACAGTACATTCCAGATATAAATTTTATATTACAATACGTATAAGCAAGCAAGTGGCAGAGGTGGCAAAGAAAAATTACCTAAGATCAACCATTTCAAGTATCAAAAGGGAACCCTTCCTTATCTTAATGACATCAGATAGTTTATAAAATTTAATTACTAATACTGTAACAGCATGCAGAGAAATTCAAATAAGAAATTTCTAGTGGGACTGTAAACCATCAGAAGCAGTTCGGTTGCCGAGTTGTTATTGTGGAATGAGTAGAATATGTCGTATTTCTTATGTCCTGGCCTGAGGCATATAGTGCGGCAGTCCTGAAAGCTGGTAGCCCTACAAGCAATGTGGAATGTTTAAAGTAATACACCATTGCAACTACTTTTTCTCTCTCAAAGATTTAGTCTCTGCCTTGCATTTGTCCCAAGAGATTAAAAAATAAAAAATAAATAAAAAATCAGGTTTCACATTATGATTTGGCTGTTGTCATATTGATGACAGTAGTCCCCTGAGAATCCATTTTTACTGAGAGACCATATATGTTTATCAGCGTATGTTCTTTCTTTATTCTTGTCACTAGTTGGTGTTGTTTGCACAAGGGAAACAGTTTTCAGTGAGCGTTTAATGCTGACGCATACCATGCGCGAAACTGAAAGTCGTTGAAAACCAGGTATGAAAGTCCATGTTTAAAAGAAAAGAAAAAATTAAGCATGCTAAGTAATTCCAAAGTATGTAGGAAAGCACAAGATTAGTGTTGGGATGTTAGAGACAGACATAGATGAATTCAGTGAGGTGGTGGGCCCAAAGCTGCGTGGATGCAGATTAAAGCGTGAGGTGGCAGTGTGAACCTTAGACAGATGGCAGCGCCTCCGCAGAAACGAGGAAGGAGGAGGGAAAGGAGGAGAGGAAAATCCAGTGATGCGACCTGCAGGAGTAAAAATTGCTCGCATTGTTGTTTTCATTATCTTCCTTCTGTCATTTCTTGAGCTTTGTATCTTTGAAATGAAAGGAAGGAGAAGGGAGGTGGGAAAAAAGCAGAGGAATATAGAGGAGGGGAAGAGGAGATGGGGGGGGGGACCTGTGAAATTAATCTTTTGTGCGGGTCCTGATGGAGCAGAGACATGCTCAGACAAAAGGTAGACTGGGAGAGAAGCCTGGTGATTGATGAATAAAGTAAAGGTGTCAGAAGTGTATTATGTAAATGAGTGGAGCCAGGGAGCATTGCAGAAAAGGAATGAGTGAGAGGAGAGCAGTGCATGTGTCACCAGGGCTATCGTCCCCCAGTGTCACTCCTCTGCCATCTTTCATCTAGTCGGACAAGCTCAACTAGCAATCTGCCTGCTATGTTAGAGACGGCACAGAAAGAGACCCACATCTCACTGAATTCACTAAGGCCTGCTTGACCAGTACAGAACAGTGAGTGTATAGTCACGGAGTTAGTCAGGCAGAGCAGTGGTGCTAAGATAAAGGCAGCTCATTTATCGTGTACGTCACAGCAATTTGTGCTCCTGTGATACTATGTCTTTACACACTTAGTGACTTAGCTACTGTATATTGGGGGAACACTGAAAAAACACACTTACACACACCAAAAAAATTTGTATACTGTATACAGTATAAGGTGGCGGTGCTACTGTGGCTACGCATAAAAATGGGTTTGCCTCACACTTACAAAACAGAGAAGAGTGTTCGTTCACAAATGATTGCAGATAAAGTTTATAATGTTTGAACTTATATATATATATATATATATATATATATATATATATATATATATATATATATATATATATATATATATATATATATATATATATATAAACCTTGAATAACAATAAATTCCAACAAAACAGGAATGAATCAGTGATTTTTCCACATTGATGTTAGAGCAAACAGTCACCAGTAAGACAATGATGAGTCTTGTGTTTAAATGTCACGAGTGACTTTTACATCAGGCTGATGTGGATGATGCTGATGATCAAAGGCGAATAATTACTTATTTCCTCACTGTAAGTGTATAATTCTTTCAAGATCTGGCAGTAGCATGTTGTAGCATGTTGATTAGGTTATAAATGTAGAGGCATTTTAGATGGGCACCCTTCTGTGGAATTGGGATGAAATCTTTAAATGTATGTTTCTCCCAATTCATTGTTTGAAAGTGACTAGATTTTAAAACGTTGCTTCTCATAATAAAAAAAAAAAAGAACATATTTTAACATATTTCAGCCCAGTAAAGCCTGTAGGTCTTACATTTGTCATACAAGTTTCCCATCAGGTCCATGTGCATGGAGTTTGTACAGGTATGTTCTCCTCGTGCTTGATCTTGAAAGGCCTGGTGTGCTATGGTCCATGAGGTCTCGAAGAGTCGGACATAAACTAAAAATTTTCCATTTGTACTAAAATGCATGCCAAAGTGTAAAAGAAAGGGTAAAAAAATAAATAAATATGTGATACAAGCAAATATACAAATATACACACAAGCAGTGTATACAAGTAATAATTGCATATAACAAGTGGACCAATGATCTAAGTGAAAAGGGCTTTCCTGCTTGTGATGGCATCAGAATGTTTACTGGCCAACGGCTCT
This sequence comes from Clarias fuscus, assembly GCA_030347435.1. NCBI lineage: Eukaryota > Metazoa > Chordata > Actinopteri > Siluriformes > Clariidae > Clarias > Clarias fuscus. The sequence goes on along the minus strand of CM059211.1, from coordinate 16,926,791 downwards.
TCTATGTCCTGGATGGGATACCAATCCATTGCAGGGCATACCTACATACACACTACAGCCAATTTGGGAATGAAAATTAGCCTAATCTGCAGGTCTTTGGTGTGTGGAAGAAAACCCACCGAAGAGAACATGCAGATGCTCAAGAACTCTCTTCTGAACTCGATGCAAACAGACTGCAGGCAGGAATTGAACCCAGACCCTGGCGGTGCAAGGCAACAGTGCAAACCACTAAACCACCGTGCCACCACTATTCAAGACATAAAGCTATTTTAAAACTATTTTAATCCAATTCACATTTAAATATTTGGATTTTTTTTTTTTATAAACACGTCATCTACAGTTAAAGTGCTACTGTAGATGGTTATTTTGGTTATTTAGTTTAATGTACAGGTTTCTTGGCAAATAATGTTAAGCCATATTCAAAACTGATTTTTGGCAGGTCTGTCATTCAATCTTAACCAAAATCAGTTTACTCACAGCACGTATGCTCAAAAAACAACCATGCATGACGACACCAGTGTTTTTATGTATAAAGCAGCTCAGAGCTTTCACACAAGCCAATAACATCCATAAAGATAACGCTTCACTGGGGCCTTGTCTTAAATGCATATACAATTTCCGAATTAAGTGCCTTGCATTATATATGATCTGGATGTCCAGGACAATCACTTCCATTTCCACTATATAAAGAATAAAAAAAACTTGATGAAAAAGCATGATGTCATGCTTGTATGGTCTCAAAGATCAAAGGTGTTCGGTGTTTCTTATACCATGCTTTTTGCTAAGCATACAAATTTTCATTCATTAATGAAAGACATGTTAATTTTCCTTTATTAATGAAAGCCATTAATGTATGACATTTTAACTATTACTAATTACTTCTAATACTATGGAACATGGCGGCTCGGTGCTCTCTCCAGGCTTGGCGGGTTTCCTCCGGGTGCTTCAGTTTCCTCCCACAGTCCAAAGACATTCAGAGTAGGCTAAATGGCATTTCTAAATTCCCCTTAGTGTGTGAGTGTGTGTGTGTGTTGGTATGCCCTGAGATGGATTGGCACCCTGCCTAGGGTGTACCTTGCCTCATGCACAAGTCTCCTGGGATGGGCTCCAGGCTTCCTGCAACCCTGTACAAGATAAATGGTATAGAGAATGAGTGAGATTGAGTAAGGTATGACACATCCACAAGTTCCTGTTATAACTCATACTGTTGCAGTTATTACCAATAATCTCCTCTACCAATGTAATTCTCTCTTCTTAAGAAGACAAAAACAAACTATTTAGATTATGTGGAACATCCACACGCAAGTGCCGTTGAAGGATATGTCATTATAGAAACAATAGAGCATTAGAATGTGTGCATTCATACAAAACTATCATTAAAAATAAAGCTGGCAATATGGCTATGATGTTAGTAAAAAATTAATCAACACCTTCTGACAAATAATATTGAGTCAACTAAAGTCCTGACCTTTAGATGTACACCATGCAGCAGTCTCGGATACTTGAAAATGACAAAGATGTATTGGGTCAGCTCATAGAAAAAGCTCAGCTAATTGCTAGCAATCTGACTGCTAGTGTGTCTGTAGCTTCACACAGGTTAACTAGATAGCTCCTCCGAATGCGCACTGTTTATTCAGCAAGTACACTGCTGAGAAAGCTGTTTTCATCAAGTGCCTCATTATTAACGGATTCATAAATAAACACGCTCTAATATTTCTCTCTGCTCCTGTATATTGCAGGTCTACAAAGGGCCATGGCTGTCTTTAATGAATGAAAGAGCTGTGCATGAATGAAGCTTATTAGGCCCAGATGAGAACCAGTGACAGGGAAACAGAGAGGTTGGAGTCTGTCAAGCACAATTTGCTTTTCAGACTCTCTTTATTAATTTATTCATGACAAAGCAATTCCAGTAGCCCCAAAACGCTAATGCTCACGGATTTGTATTCTAGACATATATCGTTAAAGCCATACCGAATCCAGATAAATGTAATCACTGTATGCATCCCAAATGCCTAGAGTATCCTAAAAATGCACACACAGCAATTATACCAAAGTTCCCTACACCATTTCTTAGCAAGCCGAGAGACAGCACGTGCAACGTCAGTCTGTCATGATCTTTACAAACATCCATCTGACCTCTGAATAATGCATCCTGCTACTTAAAACAATAAGCCACATGTTCAAGCCAAAACTAGGAAAAGGCAGCACAAGCAAGTCGAGGCTTTTTAAACTATCAAATGATGGGCTTTCTTCTGCTTTTACATGTATAGGCACATTAACAAGGAAACATTAGAACTAAGGCTATTATGGATGATGCACTGATTCTGCTGTTGTCTGCATTAAATCTATCATCTGTACGCATACGATTTTGCAGTAATGTAGAGTCTGTAACAACTACTGTATGCTCACTGCCCACTGTGTTAGGAATGCACATCATATTTTTACAGTTATCTAGTCAGCCAATCATGTGCGCATTAGTTCAAAGCATAACATCATGCAGATAGAGGTCAAGAGTTTCTATTAATGTTTGTGCCAATCATAAAAATGAAGAAAAAGTGTTCCAGATGGAGCTAGATGACCAGACTGGTCAGAGCTGACAGGAGGACTATAAGTAATTCTAATAAACACTCTTTACTCCTTTGATTTAAAAAATATACATGTAAATAAATAAATCTCAGAACACACGAACCACAGCAACCGATCATATCATGTTACAGGTTCTATGCATTTTGCTTCTGCCACATGATTGGCTGAATGATGACTGTGTGATAAGGTGTTCCTAATAAAGTGGATGGATGTGTATGTCACTCTAGTGAGAAAGCTGCTTTGTGATGCATTTACAGACAGGGCCTCTTAACTATAATAATAATAATGAATAATAATGATGAATGATGAAGAATGATGAATAAAGAAAAATATTTAACATCCATTCCTTTTTAAAGATGAGGCAGATTGTGTCATTGTGTACAATAATATTTGCATGATTATATATTTGTACATATTTTATTTTATTTTATTTTTTCTTCCATTAAATACATTTCTTAATTTAAACCGACATTATTTATATATTTAAAGACAAAATAACTTCAATTTTAGTGGGTTCTGCATTTCACCATTATTACTATTATAAAATCATTGGTTAAGCTTCATGGACCCCAGGGATACTGTAGAAGAAGAAACAAAGATCAGACTATCATTATTTCATCATTATGTATGCCATAAATCAGGTCATATTTTATTGTAAGCATATTCACTACATATTTATGCTTACTTTAAACACTTCTCTACGAGCTATATTCCAGTTATTTATGTTCCTTTACTTCCTTCATGTTTTGACACTATTCTTTCCTGCACCTCTCCATCTCCGTCTTCACCTTCATCCAGTCTGCAAACGGCTGAGCTAGTTAAATTTACCCACCTGGCTATTTTTCAATAGAGACGTTTCTTTATTCAGCTCAAAAAAAAAAAAAAAAAAATATATATATATATATATATATATATATATCAGCGCCTCTCTTTGGTTCGCCCTCCTCCTCCCTTTTTCCTCCTTGTGTCTCTATTAGTCACCCTGTTTTATTTCTCTCTTCCACTCCTCTCTTCACATGGTTCACTCTCATCTGTGCTCATGTTATTGTGTGTTAGTGGGGTATCTCTCTTATGCATGCATGCGACGACGGCAGCATGTACACGCACATTACCGTGGAGTGACAATATCCTCCTTCAGATAATGCCATAAATGAGGGGAATTTACATACAGCACGCGGCATGCAGCTCTCGGGCTGGGGGAACATGGGGGCGCTTAGTGTGCAAGTGAAGCACGCTTGTGCAAGCGTCGCCTCTGAAGTGGCTCTCCAGCGGGACAGCCATTAGAGCCATCTCAGAGTAATGACACGAGGAAAGCTGCCACAACTTCCTCTTGCTGCCTTATGCCCCTGATGTTAACTAAGCCTGCTAATACCACAGTACCAACCACCAGGCCTCCACGCCATGTTCACACACTCTCCTTCACACAGCAGGAAAAAAGAGGGCCTAGCGTAAGTAAGCTGTATTTACAGCTGTACGCTTGCTTCAACATAGGCTTCATTCTGGCTCATTTCATTCCGGCTGCTTGATCCATCTCACACAAGAGTGCGTTCAACAGTGCATTCAGCTCACACTTTTAGCTTCTTAGAGTTAATGTTGCCTAGCCTGTCAACAGCATACTCAGGTAGAATACATGAATTTTTTTTTTTTTTTTTTTTTTGCTAGCGTATTTGTTTGCTGTTTTGTAGCATGTGGCACTCTAATTGAGTGGTGGCCTACAAAAAAGCATTAGCCCACCTGCATGTAGCACTCAGCAGAATCCGAGAGAGACCTGCGAAATTAGCTCAGTAGCTGATTGATGCGCGGCTGTTGACTGGCGAGGGCACGGCCAGTGGAGAACTGGCTTTTTAAAGCATCCGGCTCTTATGTTGGGAAATGGCGCAGATTGGCTTGAACTATGTAAATGGAACAAAACACAGACTCGGTTAGGTATACTGTTTGTTTTTGCCGTCACCTTGCTAATGAGGGGTCTTTGCCCAAAACGATCTGCTGACGGTGGCCCACATCACTGAAAGTAACCCTGCTTACACAACAGATGAAAGCACTTTAAAAATCACTCTCTCTAATGCAAATGACTTTCCTGATATTTCTCTAAGCCATAAGCATTTTTTTTTTAATCCAGAAAAAAAAAAAAAAAACACCACATGACATCTCATCGATCACGGCGTTTTATTTAACCGTGTTCCTGCATCCTATGTTCCTTTTTAAGGTGTTGATAAATTTCTCAGCTCTCACGAAACCTGTGTGAAAGTATTGATGAGTAGCTCTTGCATTTGAAAGCCACTGTCTGGACAGTACTTAGTTCATTGTGTGCAGAAGGCTCTACTCACTTCATCTCATTACTATTGAACCACAAATCCCATGAAACCTACCTATTACAGAGTCAATAGCTGCTGTTTATCCACATGCACAGATCATTATTCGACTCAGATTCTTCTCTGGCCAAGCGCTTAATTAAGACGCTGAGCCGGCTGCTTGCCGAGCTGAATTGGAGGTAAATTATTCCGTCGGAGAGTGCTGTTACAATTTGGTATTGTTTGTCTCCCTCTCGCTATTCTGCTGCCAAAATATAACTGAAATAATTAGTGGATTTTTGACTGAGGCTAGAAAAAAGTGAATGATTTTCTGCCTGTAGACTCCTCCACAATCAAAGTTTTTTTGTTGTTGTTGTTGTTGTTCTTGTTTCCTTTTTATTCCCCCCAAAAAGTACGATTTTTGCACATCTGTGTTTTGTGTGTTTGTCGGAAGGGGTTTTTCCTTTACACAGTTGAGATGCCAACAGTCATGTAAGAACAATGACATCTTGTATTGTGCTGTAGATGTTTATTTTCCTGCCACACGCTTGTCTTGTACTTCAGTCCAGTGATCTTAATTTCACGCATTGTCTCTGCTTCCCTGACCTGCCTTAACACTGTCATCCGCAAGCGTTCGGCAGTGAGCTGAACTCTGATCCCTGTCTATGAATCTAGATGTGTTGTTTTTTTTTTTTTTTGGTCACAATTTCAGTAAGAGAAAATTAGATGACTAAAATTAGACGCCACGTCAAAATATGGATTCCGAGGCAAAGATGTGTAATTCGTCTGTTGTGTTTTCATTTTCACTGAACTGTCAGTGTATAAATGCATAAAATTGATCAAAAAATGTGTTTTCGCTGTTGGCCCGGTGTCTATGTGCTGTTGTAGCTAGGGTAAAGCAATGTTTTATAAAATAAATATCCGCAAATTGTTTCATGAATATATGCAAAGAATTCATCTCACTGGTCGTAAGGGTCGAGTGCTTTTAAATTGCCGAGATCACTCATGGCTTCACCTTTTCATGGCAAATAAAGCTGTAACACTGCAGTGTCACTCCAGACCCACATACACAGACAGAAAGAGAGAGAGAGAGAGAGAGAGAGAGAGAGAGAGAGGCCTGTCACTGGTATTCATTTGGTCCCCATAATCTTTGAATGCTTCTGTTGCATTTATAGTTTATAATTCCCATGATGCAATGTTTTACCACACCTGAAAGTTTAACCTTTGCTTCTTCCTTCACTCCGTACATCCCGATAATCTGTTAACTATCATATATCTATAGAAATATGTCGGACTTTTATCAAAATATTGCCCGCCAACAAAGTCAACAAAGCACTCCCATGCATTGTGTTTGTTTTCTTGTAAACTTGTTAGCACCTAATCCTTTACAGGCAAGCCTGGTGTGAAAGGACAATTTTTTAAACAGGCCACCGCAGCCATTCATCAGACAAGGTGAGCCAGGTGATTTGCATGTTAAGAGGTTAGTCCCCTCCCCCACTCCCTTCCGCTGTATTGCAAAGTTTCTCCATCCCGCCTCGCCGCCGCCAAAAAACTAATATCCAAAGCAAATATTTCCTTATTCATACACCCGGATTAACAAGTATAACCACTATGCCTTGCACTGCATAATAGCTGGTAGAATCAAATTCTTTAGATATGAATTTCCGACGTAATATGCCCAATATTTTATGTTAATGCAATAAAAATGTAAAGTTGAAATTATCCGCTTATTTTTATGTAAAAGGTATTCTGAAGAGCACTATATTACACATACACATGTGGCAAAGGCAGCACCAGGGGATAGGCTGTTGCTAAGAGACAGAGGAAGGGAACGGACCATTTCCAATGATGAATTAACTCAAGGAGGTGGCTGACAGTAATCTTTGTCACTAGATGCACTAGCTGTCTAAGTCCTGTCATTTTATGCATCTCATGCAAAACAGATGTATCCAGAGTCTGGGAAAAAAAAAATCATTCACATGGTGGAGGAAAAAAAAAATCGTTATACATTACAAGTGCTGGAAGGCTGTCACAAAGAATTTTATTATTTTTCATCCTTTAACGAGAAGGTGGATTGTGCATATTGTAATTTTCACAGAGCCCACTCTAAATAATTCTGTAACTTTCCCAGCTAGAAGTTTCCTCACTCTAGTGGATGCTCATTACAATGGCACCATGGCAGGGTCGCTCAATCACCCAGAGAAAACTCTAGGCAGCACACACACACACACCCACACACACACACACACACACACACACACACACACACACACACACACACACACACACACACACACACACACACACACACACACACACACACACACACTTTTTTTTCATGTACCTAGCCAACATGTGCTGTCTCTGAACCTCTCCGCTACTTCCTCTCTCTCCTTCTCTCATCCTCCCAAAATTACAAAACACAATTAAAACAAGAAAAACACAAAACAGCACAACTTCTGTTCGCTTTCTTTATTTAAATATATATTTATGTTCCCACTGATACTCCATTACTAGCATACGCTTTTGTATGAAGTTAATTTTAGTGTTGCTTCTGGTTAATATTTAGCACGTCGTCTTGTGTTTCTATGGTGATGTAACACTAAAACTCCACAACTGCATTGAAAGTATCTTACGGTGAGGAAGGTGAAGCCAGGAGTTGATTTCCTTAGGTGAGTGTAAAACACAGCACAGCATTTACAGAAAGCACTGGACCAACTGGAGAGTTAAAATCACCTCTTAGATGGATGTTAAAACAATGCTTTTTGCTGGCTCCAAGCACCAGCACCCTCATGCATCATCTGTGTAAATTTTCAAGAAAGCAGAGCAAAAGCAGAGAGAGAGAGAGAGAGAGAGAGAGAGAGAGAGAGAGAGAGAGAGAGAGAGAGAGAGAGAGGGTTCCTAAGAGGCCTTGTGTTGCAGTCCTTCCATCTCTGATTTACATTCATTGTAAAGATTTATGAGATACCTCCCTGGAAGAATTCGAAGCTGCAAGAATTTGGGAGGTGGATTATTCAAAACAGTGATTATTTTTGGTGGCGATTATGCATGCACACCTGATCAGGGTGTCACTGCTGCCTCCATGTCCGGCATGATGGAATGGACCAATTTTCCAACTTTTCACCTGCCTTGCATAAATAGAATTTGTGCACACACACTAACACACACACACACACACACACACACACACACACACACACACACACACACACACACACACACACACACACACACACACTGTCCCTCCTGTGTCACTTCTTAGACTAAGACTAAGGGCTGGAATACATCAGGCAGAAACAGAGTGGGTGAAAGAGGCACTTGGCACTGGTGCAGTAATGTGGAATTGGGCCAGTGCACATTAAGATTTAACAAAGAGGAAGTGATGCATTTGTTCCAACCATGCCTCCCCCTGGATGTCCGGGATGTTTCCATGCACTATTGCATGGTCATTACTCTGGAAAGCTGCAGAGTATAAATATATTGGTATATGTTTCTTCATCTATGACACATGTGATGCAGAGTCACAAAAGATCATTTCATCTATAGTCTTTTGTACACTGATCAGCCACAACACTAACAACACTGACAGGTGATTTGAATAATACCGATTATGAATGATATCCCAGTAAACTGGTGACAGGATCATGGCAACCCAAGGCTCGATTCCACAGAAAAAGCATTGTAGCCTGCAGTGTAGGGGGTTTAATATCGCTAAATACAAGGATTTCTTTTGGCCCTTTTGACTAGTATTTTTTAACAGATGTTAAGAATATTAAAACAAACAGTGACTTTCCTACTTTATTTATTATTAGCCCTTTTTTCTCCATACAACACTAATCTTCCTATTTTCTCTCCCCCATATTGACGAACACGTTAGTTCACTGTCGGAATGCGTCGTCTTATTACATACTTACAGTATCTTAGTACTGTACACACAGCTGAGACGTAAGAGTTTCCAGATGATCAAGGTGTGTGTGAAGAAATACTGATGATCGCTTATCATAAGTGAACAGTGAATAAATGCTGATTGGCATTTAGTTCCAAGTGTGGATGAAATGATGGAATAGTGCAGATTAGTAATGATATCATGGCAGAGGAACACTCGTACACAATGTGACCTCCTGAGACGCACCTACAGTACATCTGTGTAAAGTGTTCCAGTGTTAATGCAAATGCGTGTTCCACTACAATCCTGTTCAGTTTCTCATACTAAACAGGCACTAAACAGGAAAGAAAGAGTACTGTAGTTCTTCAATACATTTATCTTAACAGCTTATTCAGAACTTAATCCATATGTTAGTGGAAGTTAATTATTAATTATGTAATAATTTGACCATTAGTAAAGGAGTAAACTGAATAATAAGCAGGGATTACTGAGTGTCCTTTTATAATTACTGATGAGTCATTTCTTATCATATCAACATCAATTCTTAATAGAATTCTTTCCTGCCTCCTAATACATACTGTCTATTACATGGAATAAACCCCACCCTATTCCAATACTCTACCTCAGCATCTAAACCATAAATATTGATGTGAGTTATTTAGGGCTTCTCAGGGGATCACAGGGTTGGACTTTTGTTTTAATTTAGCCACTCAAGGTCTAAAGAGAGAAATGAACAACATTAACCTACACAAGTACAAGGCTACAATGTACCAAATCTGTAACAAATGAATAGTTTGACTACAAAGCTGTTGGAATCCATTTCCTCAGTTTTGAAGAAAAAAAAGGTATTATAAACTGATGGAGAATATAGCAGCCAGAAATTGCAAAATATTATATAATCAAAACTTTTATGTTTATATCAATGTGAATTTTTTGTGATTTTACAAAATGCTATAAATCCACCTCCCACAGTTTTGTCACAATGGATAAATCAGCTGCACTTCTGTTCGTGGCAAAGTAAATGTGTAATTTAGTATCAATTATATGTACTGTAGGTTGAATTTTAATAAACACAAAGCTTGACTGAATCATGCTTTGATTGTGTTTTTGTAGTTAGTCATAGCAGCATTGGCAGATTTAGACATGGACGACATGGGTGACACGGCATCCTGCTGGGAGTCGGGGGGTACAAAGCATGCAAGGGGAAAAAAAGAAAAGAAAAAGTTCAGAATGATGATATTATGTGGATCAATTACGCGTGTTGGTACCCCGACTCTGTATTTTGTAAGCGAGACTGGGTACTGACTGCATTGTACAAGATGGAATGGGAGGTGGATAAGAAGCCATCACCTCTGGTCTCTCTACTGGAAGACCGATTGAAGGAGGGACCTGGGGAAAAAAGCGTACACAACTAGCTTTGTACAGCAATGTAACTAGTAAAATCAATCATATTATAAAACACTACTGAATAAACCACAGATCATTCATACATTCATGTAGTACTGTGAATATTTACTGTACTGTATAGTTAATTTATTCTGCTTATCCTGTACAGGGTCAAAGGGGCCTGGAGCTTATCCCAGGAGACAGGGGAGGGGGGTACTCCCTGGACAGGGTGCCAATCTGTAGCAGAGCACGCATTCACACACACACACACACACACACACACACACACACACACACACACACACACGCGCACACAAACGCACACACACACACTCACACACGCACACACACACACACACACACACACACACACACACACACTCACACACACACACTGTGCATGTGGGAAGGCCTTGGGAAGGCCTCTTAACCTAATCAGCATGTCTTTGAACTGTGGGAGGAAACTGAAGTACCCGGAGGAAACCTACCAAGCATGGGGAGGCTCCACGCATGCAAACTCCACACACATGGACCCAAGGTGGAAATCGAATCATTGACCCTAGAGGTGTGAGGCCACAGTACTAACTATTACACCCCTGTACTGCGTACTGGATAATTTCGCAGCCATATTTGATCCTTTTGTTTTGTGTGAAATTATTATGATAATATATTATATCTTTACATACTCATGATGAAATGGTTTCGTCTTGACTCATAATTGGAGGTGGGTTCAGAACAACGCTCATCAAATTAAAAATAATAATAAGCAACTAAATACAAAGGTGAAATGGGCAAAAGACAAAGGTATGACAAAGAGTATAATATTGTACATGTAATAAAAAGTAAGAATAACACTTAGGTTTGAAAACCTGTGTTGCTATAATGTTATTATAACATTGGAATTAAATAGTTGTAAAGGTTCCAAATGTCTGAATAACAGATAAGAGTTGAGACAAAGTTTTCTGTTGTTGTTGTTTTGTTTTTTTTATGGGTGGTACACTGAAGAGAGCTCACCCAGGGTACCACACAGGCTAGAACTACCACTACACAATAGCGAATAGGAACAAGGGAAAAAATTAGAGGTTTGGTCCAACTACATACAGTATGTGTTCAGAGCCCCATAAGGTTATAACAGAGAGAAATCTCTGTTGGAGAACAGGAAGTAGCAGATGGAACTGGATGTAGAGAACCCAACAGCTTCCAGCACACAGCGAGTGTATCGTCTGTCTCTTGTACAGGAAGTGTTTCTGAAATGTTTAAACATTATGTCTTTTGTAAATAAAACCGTAAAGTGCATCACGTCTCCCAAATGCAGCAAAAACGAGTGATAGCATTAGTTCAAGCTTTTAAAAGAAGATTGTATAAAAGGTTTTTTTATAGACAACCTTGTACACCTGAGTAAAATTATTCGTCAAAATGAGTGAAAATCTGAAAATGATGTTGATTGCATTTTTCTGTCAAACTAACTTGCTTTTAAATTTGTTTATAAAAATTGCAGTGAATTACCAAGTCTAACAGGTTTTACAATATTGTTTAAACTCATATCCAGATGATTCAAATAGATGCAATACGCGTCATAAGTAATAAGAAGACATTTATTATGGCTTTAAAAATTTTGTTTATAGACAAAAAAATGTATGTAAACATCCAGACATTTTAATGTAAACATGCAAAAAAACAACAAATAAAATAAATAAACAAACAAACAAAAAGATTTGATATGTTTTTTAAATCATATCAAATCTTACCTTGAAATCGGTTCTAAGCGAGTGTTCTTCCGTCTGTGTATCTCGAAAGAAGAAATGAACAAATTTTCAATAAATGATGATGTGTTTATCAGCTCTGCTGCAGTAATTATTAGCTAAAAAGGTTTCACTTTTGATGATGTTATAACGCTGCTCCTGGACAATTTATTATAACTAATGTTTTTGTAACATAACTAAAATAAAAGTAGGTTATTAAGTGATTTGTACGATTTGAGACAGTCGCTAACATGGAGATTCTCCATGATAAGATGCTTTTTTACTCTGGGACTCACCTGAATCCTAATAGAGAACAGATAGTGTGTTCTAAACAAATACAAATATAGGTATGAATAGTAGCAAAAAGAGAAAAAGCTTGCCCACGCAGAGATGTGCCTGACAAGAAAGGTGTACATCAGAACTGGGATATTTTCAGGCGGAAGAGCAGTCAGATATCAAGCTTGTGGGCATGAGTGAGAAGTCAGCTATGCAGCTCGTGAAACAAAGAAAGTACAACCTAGTTGGGGTGCCAACACATCACAAGGCACAAGTACACACACACTCATAGGCCCAGTCATACACTGAGAGCAATTTGGAAATGCCAATCAGCCTACACCACATGTCTCTGGATTGTGTAAGGAAACTGAAGTACCCAAAAGAAACCCAACAAACAGAAAACATGTTAAAACACACACATACACACACCGACTGGAGGTTAGCTTCAACCTCCGATCCTGGAGGTGCGAGGAGACAGGGCTAACCACATATGCCACTGTGCAGCCTCATTAGGCTACTAGTTTGTTTAAAGTTTTGGGAAATAGTATCAACTAAATTTTGTTAGAAAGCATCACAAGCAAGTATAAACAAAACTGAGCAGGATTAAAAACCCAAGCAGCACAGAGGCATGCCGGCAACACCGCATAGGTCAATGACAATTAACAAATATACAAGTGCTTATGTGGAAGTCTTGCTGGTGTGTGTTAACAGGGAGGCATCACACATCAAACTGTGTATTTGGCTTTCTGGATATGTCAGGTAGAACAGAACTTATTATAAATTTTATAAAGGGTCAATTTTGCTACTACTAGAATATGGGAATTATGTTGGATAAATGTAGATCTCTTAAAATGAGTCATAGAAACAACTGAAAACAGCAATAAAAACACGTGGTCATATTTATCTGTACTATACTGCTTTGCCTTTGTGATCCATGTTTTGCTCAGTCATGTTTGTATAGTTTTAATTCAACAGGATTCAGTTCATCATATTGCTTAGGTTGTGCTGAAAAAAAAGGAAATGTCACTCTATGCTTCATAATTGTATTTTTTATTATTATTATTATTATTATTATTATTATATGACAAGGTGAAGACGAAGAACAATCGTTCATTTTAAGCAAAGCTCACTTGGGATAGAAATATGAATACACACACACACACACACACACACACACACACACACACACACACACACAAACACAGATATAAATATTTGCCGAACTAAACAGAATCGGATAGAAACAGTGCCATTGCATCAGCCCCTAGCACACATAAACCTATTGTTGATGTATTGACGGCTGCCAAGAAAGTATTTACTTGGTGATCATCTTTTACGTGTGTGTGTGTTTTTTTTTTTTTTTTTTTTTTTTACATAATTAAATCATGGTGTCCAGTGATGCAAAACAAGTGTGTGTAGGTGGGTGTAACAGCAGGTATACAAGTTTTAGGAGTTGCTTTTCACTAGATTTATGACTCTGACATTCAGCTGATTTGAGGGCCTAGACTATGCTCAGAGGGTCAGGGGGATACAAGAAAAAACACAGGAGAGAGCGAAGATGGAATGGAAGTGTAAATGAGTAAGGGAAAGGAAAAGAAACCCCTGTAGACCGTTGTCCAGATATTTACGGAATGCTGCCTCCATCTTGGGCCAGACAGCTGGGGAGAGCAGGTGGGCTGAGCAGGTCAGTTAATTAACACACTAGCTCATGCACACATGGCACACACGCCCACACACAAACATGCACACATATACACACACACGTCCATGTTATCACTTTTTCTCTTGCCCGTACCCTCTTTGATTGTTTTTTTCACACTCTTTTTCTCACAACTGAGAAGCATGTTGTCTGCGATGGCACTGTGCATGTAACGCAGCTCTGAATAGTGCCAGTCATGCTTCTCAAGGTAACATTGTTTTTATATTGACTCGAACAAACGAACTGCCTTTATTTGCATTTTAAAACCTCTTCTTGAAAGCGGAAGGTGATGAGTTCTGGGCCGGGGAACGCGATATCTTTGAATTGTCCATTCCTTTAATCCAATGAGCTCCGCAGAGTTCAGAGCAATTTACATTCTTCCTCTGCCACCAAATCCTCCCATAAAATTGAGCCTTAAGTCTGAGCATGTGTTTCGCTACACCTCCCTCCAGCCTGTCATCCCTCCAGCCGGAGTGAGAGTCAAAGCCAGCTTCCCCTCCATTAGCAGTTGCTCTCTGCTCCCTCCCCAGCAGACGGCCAGCTCAGGGAGACAGAGCAGAGTAAGGTTGTGCATGTTGGTGCGGGTGTCACACTGCTGTAATTGGTGGCAGTTTAAGGTGTAAACAAGGTGGCAGTTCAGTGTGTAATTGCCCCTGTTTGCAGAAGCGGAGGGAGGAAAGGAGGGAGGGTCTGGAAAGGGGTGCAGGCTGACAGAGTGTTAGACCTCCACTTGCTCCTCTTAAATTGGAGTCACAGATGCCGAGGGGTGACGCTTCGTCAGTGATGGAGAAGAGAAGAGAAGAGAAGAGAAGAGAAGAGAATGTGGAAAAGGAGAAAGGATGAGATGTGGGAGAAGGCAAAAGAAAAAGCACTGGAAAAAATAAATCCTGGACCTCATTAAATTTCTTAATTTTTTAATGACTTAACAGTTCCGTGGACAAATTTCACACTGTGCAAGTCAGTAAGTGTTGGACAGACAGGCCACTTCCTCCTCAATGCACACACACACTTCCACACAGAAATACACACCCCATTGGCCTACCATGGCAGCGAAGCCTTTTTTTCCCTCCTGCTCTCTTTAATGGATGCTGATATATGGAGTGGAAGTCACTGCTCTCATAAACACTGCTGCACTGGTGTGTGTGCTCGTGTGTCTCCGTGTATGTGTGTATGTGTGTATGTGTGTGAGTGATTCAGCTAGTAATGATTGCGGTACTTAAGGAGGATATGTCAATACAGGAGCAGGGCTAAGAGATTTAGGGGGAGACTCGAGCAGAAGGATTAGGCTGAGAACGGGATTTAAGTTTATTTGTATTCTCAAGGCCTGAGTCGTACACTAACTCCTACAGGCTGGGACTAAATGGGCTGTGATTGACAGCTGGGATACATTTCCTAGGATGCACATTATGAAGGCGTGGGATGCGATCGAACATGGGCATTTCCAGCCACATTCCTGAATTACTGTGAGTAGATAGATAGATAGATAGATAGATAGATAGATAGATAGATAGATAGATTATTACTGTTACTAGTTTGCTGATGTATATGTGGCCTGGGATGTGATTTTAGTGATAACGCCAGACACAGGATAAAGAATTTAGTTGGGATCGTTTATTCCAGACTGCACTTTGATTAGGGCAGCGTTAATTATGCAAATTCAAGGAATCAGACAGAGACTTAAATATTGTGTACAGTTATTAAAATTAATCAAATTTGTCCCTCAAAACAAAATAACAATCAATCCAAAAATAAATGGCTAACATAGACAACGGTAGCAGCCTTTCATTCTGTAAACAAACAAACACAAATATTACATTGTCTTCACGAAAAACAGAATAAGGCTGTTTAAACTACACGAAACATGAATGAAAGTTCCTCATGACACATAACATCATCCATAAACATACTCTCTCAATTTAATAAACACAAAATAACTGATTATAACTTACTGCTCATCACCACTCTTGTGCATCACACATTAACACTGCACATGAAGATCTTGCTTTTCTTCTCTGCATATAATAGAGGTTCACATTAACATTGGGAACACTAAAACATCAAAAATCCTCTATCTTCCTGTTCTCTTTAACAAAACACACATGCATCACAATTAACAAATCTTTGGAACAGTAAAATTAAATAACACTCACTCTGATGCTTCACTCTCACACTGGAAACACACAGACGGCCTATGGAGCTGGTTTCTCCCCTCTTTAATAAACAAAATAACCGTTTGAATCATGCTGTTTCACATAGATATACACACAAAACGAACTCAGTACTCTGATGAAGTGGATTGGATGTCTAAGCACTTACGCTTCAAGCGATGGCGTTGATTTGGTTCACCCACATCCACGTGTCCCGATCCAATCACACGAAATCAACACGATACACGGCCAAACTAACAAACAAAACACTAAGGAGCTTTAATTTACCTCTGTCATACATGCACATTTCATGCTAGTTTGCTCTGAACTAAACTTTAATGTAAATTTTTCTCCACTACACAAGCACACGCTGTGGCACGAGTTCGCACTGCTTTCAGGTAATTGTCACGACGCTTTCAGGTAATTACACAACCGTGTTTCTTAAAGGGCCAGCGTTACATTTTCTCAGTAACCCCACTAAAATACACTATATTCACAGCACAATCAGACAGGGACACAAATAACCACTCCTGTGATAACAGGTCAGCTTTTCAACCTGGTTACATATAGTTGGTAACGATGCTGTTCCTTTCAAATGCCAATGGTCATAATGTTATAGCTTTTCAATCAGTGTGTATGTGTACTGTGCCCTGTCATGTGTATTAATAAATATATCCTCATATCATATGGGACATAGTGTATATACCCATATATAATTCAAATCCAAATTCAAATTTTGTTTGTCACATACGCACATACACAATATGATATGTAGTGAAATGCTTGTATACATTCGTGTATACGATTGTGTCTTTTTTATTTAAACCATATGTGTCCATGTATGTCTATTTATATTTCTGCATACTTCCATGAGATGCCTTACAGGCACTAAATCAATTATCGAAGAAAATGCTCCGAGTAGCTGTACACATGCACCAGGCCTGCAAAATGTTTGGCAAAGCATGTCTAACCCCAATCACTGGGTCTCCATTGATGACAATACACATTACTGTCCTGTCCATCTGTAGCAAGCCTCCAGCACCAAGCCCAAGTTCCAGGCTCCAGTTCAGCTGATCTTACTAAACATGACAGACTGGCGAACCTCAATCTCATGCTAACAACGCTGAGACCAAGAGACCGACAGTACTCAGAATGCTGATCTCTCTCTCTCTCTCTTTCTCTCTGTCCCTCACACACACACACACACACACACACACACACACACACACACACACACACACACACACACACATCTGGAGACCTTCTTTGACTTTTCCACTCTCTAAATTATGCATTCCCTTGGAAATGACCAAGTAATGGCCACAGGGATTTCATCCCTAACATGGTGCTCTGTTTGCATTTGTTTTTGTTCCACACCCCACTGCAATTTTCATGTGGCCCCTCACATCGAGGGCCGATCACCACTGAAAACAATGCACCCACCCTGGCTAGTTCTGCATGCACGTGAAAAGAGAATCTTTGTGGAGATGAGTAATGTATTTTTGCTTGAGAGGAAACACACAAGGATGTTAAGATCAGGGAGACTGTTCTCAGCCCTCGTGCATCTCAACTGCATTATTTAGCAAACAAACTCCACAGACTGCTGTGTTCTCCCTGGCCTGTCCACTTGCTCTCTTTCCTTCATGTACTCATCGTCTTGTTTTTCTCTTAGTGCATTTCCCATTCTTTCTTTTTTAGAGGCCATAAGCAGGACAAGGCAAAAAGATAAATCCGAGTACTGCTGCACTAGTCTAAAAACTTCTAGTAAAAATACCGTGGTTCTTGAGTTTCATATATATATATATATGGAAGATTTATGAAAAATGATTTAAAGCTTCATCAGCTTTTATAAAGACTTATTTTTAACAGGCTTCAATGTATATGAGAACAATTTGATTGCCAAGTTCACACAGGTTTACAATGATATGGATTTACACACATTATTATTTTAGTATGTTAACATGTACACTGATGTAAATTACACAATAAGCAACTGGCAATTTGACGGAAGTTAAACTGGTATTCATTGTGTTGGTGAGGTTGCTTTATATATTTGTTAGGGTCTTCTTACATTTCCCCTAGACGCTAGGAGTTTTCCCCATGGTTCCCGATCTCTTTGTTTTCTGTGAGTTCTATCTAATTCCTTAGGTGATAACACTTCCTATGCTGCGTTTCCATCTCTTTTGTTTCCCCGTATACACCACAGTATGTTTCTGACTTAATTTTAATTTATTTAAATTGTTTGGTATTTTTTCGTCCACCTGCCAGGGTGAGGATACTCCTCACCCTGGAGATATATTTGTCATTTTTGTAGTAGCTACTTAAGGGCTTGGGTTGACAGTTCGACACCTGATTGTCATTTACACACTACAGGCAATTTGGGAATTACCCTAGTCAGCAAATTAGCCTGCATGCAGGATTTTGGGAGGAAACTGGAGCACCCAGCAGAAAACCAAAAAAAGCACGGGGAGAACATGCAAACTCCGACCCTAGAGGTACAAGCCACTAAGCCACTATGTCGCCATTGACATACTGTATTAATGCGTACTTTGTAATGTAGAATGTACAGTATGGCACAATATATTTTTTAAACTAGTACTGTTGTTTGTACTTTTTTCTGTTGCTATAAACTCATACTCCATACAGTATGTCCAAAGGTTTGTGGACACCAAACCATCACATCAGTGTATGCTTGTTGAACATATTTAGTTTCACTTTGCCGTTATAATACCCTCCATTCTTCTACAGAATTTTGGAAGATGCCTGTAGGGACTTGCTCAATCAGCCACAAGATTAAAGCCACATTAGTAAGGTTAGGCACTGATGCAGGGCAAGAGGGCCAGACATCAGTGGCATTCCAGCATTCCAGTTCATCCCAGAGGTGCTGAGTGGGGTTGAGGTCAGGCCTCTGTTGAGCTCAGGGCCATTTCAGTCTTGGTAAACCATGTCTTCATGACAAGCTTTCGGCCATATAGTGGTTTAACTGTTATTACACATTGTTTACATTTTGGTTGTGTAAAATAAACTCGAGATGAGCTTTTCTTTTTCTTTTTACTAAGAAATATTTAGGCCATGGAAACACACATAACAATCTATTGTGCAGCTAACATTCAAAATCCAGGGTGAGTCATGAGAATACCTTGACTTCTAACCTCAATGTGAAATGTAAAGAAGCAATAAAAGATGTTTAAACATTGAATATTCCTCACTCTTACATTCATTCTGTATTTCCGGATCTGGTCCTTTTTTTTATATATATATCAAAGACCTTTTCTCATACTGACCCCAACACGGTTTATTTTCAAGACCTTGTCTTTCTCTCTTTCGCTGGTTGAGATTGCCTCCCTCCAAGTCAGACTAGACTCTCCAGAGATGCTGATGATACAAGGCTTTGGGTGTCTGATCCCTCAATCTCAGCCTTCTGCCTCTCCCCCTCATCCCATCAGCATGCTCATATGTTTGATTTGGACTGCGCTATCTCTCTGGATCTGCCACGGCTGGATGGGGGTGGGGGAGTTAGCGATGTTTGGGGTTCATTTATATTAAGTTGTCCCTGACATCCTGCAACCTAATCATCCTCTATAATACAGGCTCTGATACATCAGCCTGAGTCAAAGTCACAAGTCAATAAATCCATTTCTTCTTCTCCTCTCTGTCTCAGAGCCAGCTACCTCTCGGTGCCCAGTCACAAAGTCCAGCAGTCTATCACAGCAAGGTCGTCTGGTGTCGAAAGCAAAGAACAGAAGAAAAAGAAAGAAAAAGGAAACTCTACACAAAAAAGAGTATAACTTAGTAAAAAAAAAAAAAAACCTTCTTGTTATTCTCTAGGCCTCAGTGAACCACTACAGCCTGGTACAACTCAATTTAAATTCCAATTAGAATGGTCCAAACATAGGCATGCACACTGCCGCAGGTCAGGGAGGTTCATGATTGTGGGTGCAAAGTGTTTTCCACCTGGGTGCTTCACCTCTTAGAGTTAAAGCACACTAGCAGAAGTTGTGTTTTGCACAAAGCTGCATGTGACTGGGAGACAGTCAGATAACATAGAGCGAAGCATTTAGTTATCTACTACAGATGAATTGATGCAACAGGGTGGCTGAAGGTTATTTTGGTAGGTGGAGGATTTATGAAACCTTGCCACCTAAACCTATTTCCAGACCAAGACTTAATATTCTGGAAGTGTCATAAATCTTCTCTTCTGTGTCATGGATCTAGCCACAAAGTCAAATTTGCATTGGCAAATGGGAAAATTGCGTACAGTTATTTGTTAATCTGATCTTTGTTTATCCAACAGTCTTGTAATCCACTTTTAATTAAATATCTCCCCAAATATGTGTGAGCAGCAGTTTGACTTTGCGCTCATGCTGCCAGGATTCATAGGCTTCGCTCCAGTGAGGTCCCTTACTCCCACTGGTCTCTGTCCCAAACACACACACACACCCGCACACACACACACACACACACACACACACACACACACACACACACACACACACACACACACACACACACACACACACACATATCATCCTGCTCACCAAACTTTATTCGATCATTCAGGATTCAGTGGCCATGTCAGTGTACACTTTTATACACACCCTGTATTCTGAATTTAGACAGGCAGAAACCTATCATCATCAGTCCTGAGAAAGTTTGGACATGTACACTTTGGACTGCCATAAGGCAGATGGGATGGTGTTATCTTCCTCCCCTTGTTAAGGATGAGCAGATCATGTGACTGTAAGCTATGCCACATTTTATTGTTTGGGCAAAGAACTCCATTCCACCTACACAATGTGCCCATATAATGTCCTTTATCAATTTACAGTAAACACCATTGCACACGAATAATGCGGAGAGATACCAGGAAAGCAATTACTTGCAAGGATATCAGCAAGGAATGGGGCATAGCTGAATAGAAGATGTAAATAATATGGCCACGAATATACAAGAATATGCACCAAATAATTAAGTATAATACAATATGAATGGAAAGAATCTATTTATAAAGTGTAAGATATAAACGCATGTAAAAAGAGTCATCGGACATTGTGCCCATTTCACACTACTAGGTGTCGCAAAGTAATATTCCTGACCCAGAACCATTCAACAACTCGGTTTTCCTGCTGTTGTATACTGTAATGCAATATTGTCATTGACATCCTGTCATTATTCACAGCACATATTGTGTTCATAGGAGAACTATTGTGACCAGTCAAGTCATGAAGGCTTGTTGGACACTTTGATTACTCTCCTTTCAAAGGTTAATTCTGTTGCCATTTTGATGGTATACTGAATGTTGGAAGGTGAGACACGGGGAAACGTGGGCACAAAATGCGAAGCAGCTAGCAGGAGAGAGAAAATGCTGGGTCCATTCAGGCTTTGAATTCTTAACCACCTGTAGATGCATGAGAAAATGAGGTTCTCTTTTGTTGTTTACATAATCCTAGCAGGGTTTGCATTTACTTGTGCCCTTATTTATCATCCAGTCAATTCAGGTAAGCATAAATGTAATAGATTCATGACAAGAATTTGTTCACTGACCTTCGAATGTAATTAGCTATAGCTATAGCTATCCGTACATGTTTAAGACAGATTATCCACCAGGTTGCCGTGTGGAACTTGAGGATGAGCACCTTGCCACAACCTCAGTAAAATTCTGGATGTAAGGTTTTGTAATATGATGTGATCGTCCCCATGCCTCTATGCCCATAAACGGTGTATCCGAGTACTGTACGGTGGACACAACAAGCAATAATCTTTCTTCCTCTCATTCATATTAAAACTGAACATTTCAGGCACTTATCTTAAACCTGACACGGAAATAAGGAAATATTTCTACAAAGCCCAGACAAAAACTCGTAATCTAAATAGAAATAGCATCTTGAGGTAAGTTTGGCTAATTTGCTAACATTAGCTGACTATAGTAAACTAAGTTAGCCTGTTTTCTCACTTCTATTTCTCATCATCTATACCAGGCCTGGAGCCTATCCAAGGAGACTTTAGGGCAAGAGGCGGGGTACCAATCCATCACAGCGCACACACACACACACACACACACACACTTACATGGTCATTCACACACTACATGCAATTTGGAGCACCAATTAGCGTAATCTGCATGTTTTTGGACTGTGGGAGGAAACCAGAGTACTCAGAGGAAACCCACCAAGCACAGGGAGAACAAACCAACTCCATGCACACACAGATCAAAGGCGGGACTCGAACCCTCGACCCTGGAGGTGCAAAAAACAGTGCTGTTCACTAAGCCACCGTGCAACTCGTCAACTTTTATTTAAGATTTTGACTCATTACCAATACTTACTCTTAAATATCATTTATCAGAACTTTCCCAAGCCTATGATATTTATCCTATCATGAATGACTTACATCCGCATGGGAGTTTCATCATGATAATGCTCACATGCACAGGGGACAAGAGCTGAATGAATGGTTTGTTGAGGCAGAAAAATGGATTTCACAGCCACCAGATCTCAAGTCAGTTGAACACCTAGGGGAGAATTTGGAGCAACATTCAGTACGATCCTTTATTAATACATCAGCTGAGGGAAATTTTTTTTTGGATGAATGGTGTTTATCTCTCCGGTACAATTTCTTAAAATTGCATGTTCATTCAAGGCACAAAGATGTTCTGTTGTTGATTCATTACGGCAATTTATTTTTTTTTTTTTAACTCAGGGTTTTTACACTAGTGACTCTGGTACAGAATAGAGAAGACTCCAACGTACAGTACATTTTAGTAGTATAAACACTCTATACAATAGCTAGGGGGTGGATCAATGTAGTTTGAACAGGTGATCTCGATCATAGTATCATGTACAAAGGCCGTTTTATAATCAAATATGAAAACTAACCAGAACAAAAACAAATTTGGTCCGTTGTTTCGAATACAGTATTATTAATGGCATGTGTGAAATATGCAGCTGATAATGTGGGAAGGCGAACAAGAGGGCTGTTTTCTTAAAATATTGGTAATATTAGGCATAGTGTGAAAGTCAGCTTCCTTATTGTACTCTTCTTCTTCTTTGTGTTTATTGGTAGACAGCAAACCATTCAGGTGTATACTGCCACCTGCTGTATTGGAGTGTGTAAATGCACAACTGTATGAAGCATGGTATAAAGCAATCATCCCTATTGTAAAAGACATGCTGATTGTGTTTACAGAGAATCTTTAATAGAAAGCACAAGGATAACCAATGTGAGCATGAAACGCCGGATCGAACATCCTTTAAAAGTAAATGCATGCTTCTGAGCACGCAGAGAAAATGATGCATGTGACAGGAGTTCGGGTTTGTGTTCCCTGAACGCTGGAAAAGATTCGCTACTTTCTGTTCACCGCCACTATTTAAAGTTTGCTTGCATGTCAAGTCGAATTTCAAGAATTAAGGTTGGTGATATGAATATCGAGCGTTCTTGAACTTTCTTGAATTTCCGTGTGCACTGCTTGAAAACTTTTTTTTTGTAAGTACACTTTGCACAAAACACATCCACAGAAGGTCCATCCATATGCCTGTATTGTAATGTTGGCAACTTGAACTAACAACCGTAAAGGATTTACTGATAAGCTGCGGAGGAGGCTGGAACCAAACTATAGCGACACTTAAGGCAGTCTTTCACATATTGATCGTTGTATATCAGAGCCAGCAGAAAGTGAGAGATTTCAAAACACCTCAACACAGTAGTAACCCTCCTGTGTAAAGAATTAAACAATGATTTAATAAAAACAGATTCTTTCACCCTCTCTTTATCTGTTTATAAACTGCATTGGGCTGTGTGCTGTGTGCGCCACAAGTTTTATGTAGTGTTAACGTGGTGAGCACACAGGTGACAAGTCTAATTCGGTCCCTCCCTTCTCCCTGGCAGTGAGCAAAATAAGCCTTAATCTCCTCCTAGTGTTTCCATAGAAAAACTGCTTTTGTCTCTCCCTAGATGCAAATACTGCAAATACAGAAAGAAGAAGATTGTTCAGTACATGATCCAGTACATATAGTGTGTATGTACAGTATACATAAAATTTTAAAAATAAAACAACCTTTTTATTAATGAATTGGAAAGTGCTAGTAGACTGACACATTAATCATTTAGCATAAATTGAGGGGTACACTTTAAATAGCACACAGTGAGGATTTATGGTAATTCTTTATATAAGCAATTAGGAAAAGCTCTGATGGTAATTTATGTGAAATCCCTCCAAAAAAAAAACACCAAAAAAAAAAAACACAGAAATGAGTGGCAGCAAAACGATGCTGTAAATCTGCATATTAATGAGTTCCTGTGAATCTCACTGATTGCTGCCACAATTAAAATGCCGGGAAAGGGGCACCACTCGTGCTCCATGTGCTACAGCAAAAACGAGGGAGGGAAAAAGGCGACAGAGGGGGATGGCTAATGGCAGCTTTTTAAATATATTTTCTTAGAGAGCTATTGATTTGCACCGTGCCGTAATTAGCAGGCTTCCTTGAAGACGTCTGAGTTCGCTGCTTAGAAAGCTTGTTTCCAGATCACCATCATTACTAAGTTTAAGACTGCCAACTCAGACACAGAAAAAGAGAACGAGAGATACACACTCATGGGAATGAATCAAAAATCGTACCTAAAATTATATTTGGATAATATCTTTGACCATTTCTAGATCATGTCGCCAGATAAACAGATTACTCACAGATGTCTTATTCTCAGATTTTTTAAAAAGCTTGAGATAATGAGATGGATGTTTAATTCAATCTTTTTGTGGAGAAGGGGAAAAGTGAGTGGGATAAGTGTGAGTACTGGACAGTGAATGCTAAATATGTGGATATGGATCAAGGCCAGGTCAGATATGGTAAATGTTTTTAGCCCCTAATACAGAGTGCATGCAGATGTTCTCTCGCCAGCCTTCTGGCCACGGTCGGCTCAAAGGGTCAACTTAGTTGGGGAATTGTTCTTCCTGGGCGATGCTAATGAAAATTTCATGTACTCCCTCTCTCTCTTGCTCACTCTCTCTCGCTTACACACACACACACACACACGCACACACACACACACACACACACACACACACACACACACACACACACACACACACACACACACAATTGGCTGTTTGCATTAGCTGCATTGACCATGACCCCATGACCTGCTAGGCCTCTCTGTGGCCTACTTTGTGTTATTCCAACATCATCCCTTTAATCCGTTCATTTTTAAAGCATTATTATCCTTTTGGACCTCAGCACACATTTACACAGTTTCATGTGTAATTCCATCTCATTTCACTCCTGCTGTAGCCATTAGAATTTGGTTTTGACCTTTGGTTCTGGGTTGTTTTGCGACTGAATTCATCCAATCTAAATTTTTTAAACAGCACTCTAGGGCTGGCGGAATTTTCTCAGAAATGTCATTACTGTCGTGTGTGTAATCAGGTTCTTTATCAGGAGCTTACATACTTTATCTGTGTTTCTCTTTCTCTTTCCCACTTCAGAGAAACACATGTGGCGGTCCAGCGTGCTATTGATCAGAGTGAGAGGTCAATGTGTCTGCCTTCACAAGCCATATGATCTATGTCCAGATAAGTATTGTTTATTTGCCAAAATGGTGCAAGTTAACTTGATTAGGGTGAGAATTTCTCATTGCTCTCCAGACCGGTGAGGCTCCAAGGGGCAGAGTGTGTCCGGGATGTGCAGGGAAATCTAATTAAGCTTCATTGCACTCCCTCATCTGTCCTAGAGATGAGCCATGTGAGCGTCTATCGCTGTTCTGCAGCTGACCCTATGTAACATACACACAGACTCTTTGTCTAGCCACTGTCTGTGCACTTATTTGTAAGTGCATTAAACCCAGTGTGTAGATTACTCATCGGGAGAGGAAAAAATCTCTTTGCCTTATCCCAGCACTTTTACTTAATCCAGAGAGAATCATCCTTGATAAAGTGTCACAACACACAGCTGCAAAATCATCTGTGGCACAACCTTAAGGGAAAACTTTACAGCAGCAAGACAATAAAGAATGGGCGAGAGCTCAGACTTTCTTTTTCTAAAGATGGAGTTGAGTGTTTTTTTTTTGGAAAAACCTAACCTCATCTGCCACAGCTATATATATAGATATAGATGTAGCATGGATCGAATTTAAGCTCAGTTTACTCATGCTGAGACCTGCATACAAAAAATATATATAAATAAATACAAATTGTAACTATACTTTCATAAATTCGTCATTTAAAGGAATTTATAAATTAAGCTCTCAATCCATAAAAATACATTTTCAGATAAAATAAAATAGTTTGTGATTATGTTTCCACTATACACACATAGTACAGATTTTTCTCCTGATTGGTTTGGATTGGTTTAGACTCCTTTTTGTCATTTTAACCCATGTAAGGCTCTATTACATGTATGAAAGGCGCTGAACAAATAAAGATTTTTTTTTATTTTTTTATCTTTATTCCCGGAATTATTCCTTTTCACATGCTTACATAACTGTTGCAATGTGCACGAAATGTTATAAAACTGCAAGAGATAAAAGAACAGCTTTGGTGACATGTTCTCTTTGTCTCATCCTTTATTGTTGGATTGCAATGCCTGTAATTTCGAAATAAAAAAAGACATATTTCAGTTGTAAAAGAGTTTCAAATAAAATGTGAAACATGCCAAAAGTAATCTTTTAGCCACTTCAGCTAAATGATTATCTACTGTGATCTGGCAGGATGAATGCCAGAGCTTTTGGAAGAAACAAAATATATATTTTTTTAAAGCTTAGCGTTGTGAAAGACATGCTGGTGCGTACACCCTAAATTACCCATGGCTCCATATTTTCTTGAGCTGTGCCGTTGTGTGCTGTAGATTTGCGTAGATTTGCTCCCAGGTCATCACAATCTACTCGCTTTAGCACTCATACACATGCATGTGCTTTCCCGTGTGACAAGGTTCATTACCGATGGCTCCCAGGAATGACCTCATTTCAGCTCCTTCACACTTTGAGGACGCCACTTTGTTCAATTGCCCTACATGGGAACTTTCAGTAATGGGGACAGTTGATTATATTACTTTGGTTATTTTACTTAATGCCCAAAACAGGAGATAAATTTAAAAATCTAGGGCAACTAATCGTGCTCAGATTTTTTTTTCTCTTCCTTATCTTTATGTATCTATTTCTTCTCTTATGCCCTTTTTCTACTCTCTGTGGTATCTAGAGGAAATCACTTCATTTGACCACTGACACACTTCTCTTGCTCGCTCGCTCGCATGCGCTCTCTCTCTTTCTCACACACACACACACACACACACACACACACACACACACACACACACACACACACACACACACACACACACACACACAGAGACAGGGGTGGTGGTCTCTCTGTGTGACCGATTATTTTTTAACCCCATTATTTTCAGTAGACACAGCTGCAACTCTGGCACAGTGTGTGTGTGTGTGTGTGTGTGTGTGTGTGTGTGTGTGTGTGTGTGTGTGTGTGTGTGTGTGTGTGTGAGAGAGAGAGAGAGAGAGAGAGAGAGTACTGTAACCCGAGGGTCACGTTCTCTAGCCTTAAATTACATTCTCAACAGGACGGAAGCAGGCGTTGTGCAGAACGATTGTTTCAGTTTGGATTTGTACAGGGTGCTGAAGAGGCCCAGAGCTTGACTGGATTCACACAGCTGCAAGGCCACAGGTACGTCTCATAAAACCATGTCTCATAAAATGTGTACACATACCATGCTGATGAGGCATTTATTTACTCAATCGTATCATCATTTTGCTATACGGCGCTCCAAAAGCTATGTTTTTCATAGTTTTTATCACATATCCACACACTTATTCCCACCTGAGGGGAATCTAATGCAAAACTTGACAAGCAAGCTCAGGATCAAACCAAGGACCCTGGCGTTGTGAGGTGGTAACACTACCCCCTGGACCACCATGCTAGCCTGATGTTTATATATTGATTTTCTAAAGCAGCCTTGGGTGTATAGATTGAAATTAATATTATTATTTATTTGTTGACCATCCTCAGTTATCCAATTCAAGGTCAATGTAACCCAGAATTCAACACCAAAAATACTTTGCACACTAGATGGAGTGTGGCATCACACCACGCTTTATTTTTTACTATTATTATTAATATAATATAATTATTATTATTAGTAGTGGTGGTGGTGGTGATGGTGGTGGTTCTCTGGTGATCTAGTGGTTAGCATTTACTGTAGTCACTGGGGGTTGCACAGGTTCATGGACTTTCATTGCTGGTCCAGAGCCTGAATAAATTGGTGAGGGTCGTATCAGGAAGGGCTTGCCGTGTAAAATTGCTCCAATTTATATAGTGCTTAGTTTTTGTTCTGCATATTTGTCACACTTGAATGATTGAAACCAATTGTAATACTACAAGACCATAACCAGAGTAAATACGAAATACAGTTTTTAAGGGATGATTTCATTTATTAAAGGAAAAAATCTGTCCAAATCTATCGAGGCCTATGTGAAAAAGTAATTGCTGACCAAAAAGAACACAGAGACTAGTCTCACATTTGCCAAAAAAACATCTTGATTATTGTTTTGGACGTAAACCTCAGGACCATCTACATCTACATCTAGGCATTTGGCAGACGCCCTTATCCAGAGCGACTTACATTTTTATCTCATTCCATCTGAGCAGTTGAGGGTTAAGGGCCTTGCTCAAGGGCCCAACAGTGGCAACTTGGTGGTTGTGAGGTTTGAACCTGGGATCTTCTGAACCGTAGTCCAATGCCTTAACCACTGAGCTACCCCTGCCCTACCAGGACCAGGATGATGGAACTACGATTTCTACGCTTTACCAGGAAATTCCGGCACGAGGACCCGGAAGAAAGCATAAAAGGAAACAAGATGGCGCTTCACATCGCTCAGTCATTGAGTTCATTCATGCCTTCGCTCATTCATCTTCATTCATCTCTTCACCAACTATTTTGTGAGTACTCACCTATTCGGGTTGCTTCCTCGATTGAGTGTGTGTTGCTAGAACGCGGGTTTATTTGTGTAGATCCTTGCTCTTTTTGTAAGAGAGTTCTAAAAGTAAACGCGTGGTTATCCTGCCTGCTCGCGCTGCTTCCGCGTTTGGGTTTACCGTCCACGCAACACGGGCTAACTGCTAAGGCTACTCTGTTCGTCCCTCGGTTGCTCGTGACAGAATGACTGAGCCAAAAGCAGTAAACCCAGCGGAGTTTGCTCGCCTCTGCCCTGTGGTTGACCAGCATGCCGAGCTGATCAATGAGCTCCGTGGTGAAGTCGTGTCTCTCCGAAAGGGGCTCCAAGACGTCGCGGTTTTGTGCCGCGAGGTGGCGGAGCTGCGGCAGGAGAACGCGACCCTCCGCGAGGCAACTGTTCAGTCGGCTGTTGCCACGCCCCCCACAGCGGCGGCGGCGCCGCCCACTCCCCCCCTTCTGACATTTTCATTCCTTTACCAGATAAGTGGGATGGCACAGATGGGAAGTGCAGTGTGTTTTTAACAGCATTAGATCTTGTGTTTGAGTTCAATTCCAGGTACTCCACAGACCGACTGCGCGTTGTCTCGTTGCTATCCGGGCAGGCAGCTGAGTGGGCCACGGCGGTTCTCAGGTCAGATTCGGACACAGCCTATTCATACGGAGAATTCACCCGCCAACTCAAACTGACCTTTGAACATCCTGCTGCTGAGGTGGAGACCGACAGCAAACTGTACCATCAGCGGCAGGGTGGGTCGTCTGTGAGCCGCTACACCACGGATTTCCGTACCCTCGCCATGCAGACCACCTGGGGGGACTCCGCCCTCTGGACGGCTTACTACGAAGGACTGGCTTCTCGCATTAAGGACGAGCTCGCCAGACGAGAGCTTCCGGCTACACTGGAGGGTTTGGTCCAGCTCGCTCTCCGGATTGACCAGTGCCTGCTCGCTCGTCCGAAGCCAGCCCCCCACACCCTGCCGCCCATCACACTCCTTTTTTCACATTCCACGCCCCGATCACCAGCTTCCACCACCACCACTAGGACGTCTGCCGGGTCTCCACGTCCCGCTGTGGTTGACACGTGAGCCGGGGAACCCATGCAACTAGGACACGCCTCCTTGAACCCTGCAGAACGAGAACGACGTTTCAGGGAGGGACTCTGCGCCTATTGTAGGTCAGCGGCACACCATAGAGCTATATGCCCTTCACGCCCGGGAAACGATCAGGCCCGGTGAGTCAGGGGGGCAGCTCACCGGGTCGCCTCCATCTCGCTGCCACCACACCCAACATCTCGCGTCTCATGGTTCAGGTACACCTCCAATTTGGCCACAGACGAGTCAAAAGTTCCGCGTTCATCGACTCTGGGGCCGCCGGGAACTTTATTGACTCCTCCTATGCCAAGAGATTGGGGGTGGAGACTGAGGTGTTATCCCAGCCGGTTTGAGTGATGTCCGTCGACGGTCGGCCCCCTTCCTCCAGCTCTATCACCACCCAGACTCGGCCCATCACCCTCACCATTGACCAACACCACGAGGAGATCCGCTTCAACCTCACCTCCATTTCCTCGTCACCCATCATCCTAGGATACCCCTGGTTACTCCAGCATGACCCTCTCATCTCCTGGTCTCAAAACCGGATCCTACAATGGGGCCCGACCTGCCTCGAACTCTGCCTACGGGCGCCGACTGGGACGTGCTCTAGGGAGTCCGAGGCCCCCGATGTCGACACCGACGCCATCCCTTCAGCATATCGGGACCTGGCTGAGGTCTTTTGCAAGAGACGTGCTAACCACCTTCCTCCGCATCGCCCCTACGACCTGGAGATTGAGATCCAGCCAGGCTCCACTCCACCCCGCGGCCGTCTATACTCTCTCTCTTCCACCAAGATGCGGGTGATGGAGGAGTATGTATGTGTCCTCCGCTCTCCGCCAGGGTACCATCCGACCCTCTTCCTTGCCCGCTGCCGCGGGGTTTTTCTTCGTAAAGAAGAGTTCGGGCGAATTACGTCAATGTGTCGACTACCGGGGGTTAAACAACATCATCCTAAAAAACCGACACCCGCTGCCGCTTACCAACTCAGCCCTGGACGCCCCCTCTGGTGCCACCATTTTCTCAAAGTTGGACCTCCGGAGCGCCTACAACTTGGTGCGTATCAGAGAGGGCGATGAGTGGAAGACGGCCTTCATCACCCCTACTGGACACTATGAGAGTTTGGTCATCCCATTTGGACTCTGTAACGCTCCCGCAGCTTTCCAGCAGTTCATCAATGACGTTCTCTGGGACATGTTGGGAAAGTGGGTATTCGTCTACCTAGATGATATACTCATCTACTCCCGCACCGCCGAAGGACACATCCGACACGTCAGGGCAGTCCTTAAGAGATTGCTCGCCCACCGACTGTACTGTAAGCTGGAGAAGTGCGCTTTTCACAAGCGCTCCACCATGTTCCTGGGTTTTGTCATCTCGTCCCAGGGTGTGGCCATGGACCCGCAGAAACTGGAAGCTGTACGTCATTGGCCCCTACCCAAGCCTCTCAGGCAGCTTCAACGGTTTCTCGGGTTTGCGAACTTTTATTGTCGCTTTATCCGGGGCTACAGTACAGTTGCAGCACCCCTAACCGCATTGACTCGCCCCTCATCTCGTCCCTTCCAACTCGACTCCACGGCCATCAACGCCTTCTCCAAACTCTGCCACCGGTTCACCACCGCTCCGATTCTCCTCCATCCAGATGCCGATCAACCATTCGTTGTGGAGGTGGACGCCTCAGAGGTGGGCACTGGGGCGGTTCTCTCCCAGCGGGGTCAAGACCAGAAACTACACCCTTATAGTTTCTTCTCCAAAAAATTTAACCCCACTCAGCAGCGATACGGGGTGGGGGACCGCGAGCTGCTGGCCATAAAGTGGGCATTGGAAGAATGGCGACACTGGCTCCAGGGTGCCAGAGAACCATTTATCGTCTGGACCGACCACCAAAACCTCAGCTCCATCAAGACACTAAAACAACTCAACCCCAGGCAGGCGCGGTGGGCTCTCTTCTTCGAGCATTACAATTTTCATCTATCCTACTGTCCGGGGTCAAAAAACACCAAAGCCGACGCCCTCTCCCGACAACATGAGGGGGACGTTCCCCGGGCGGACCCCGCGCCTGTCCTGTCACCCTCCAAGATCATCGCGCCACTCCGTTGGGAACTGGAGACGAGGGTCCGCCAGGCGCAAGCCACGGAGACCGAGCCGGCAGGTGCGCCGCCTGGACGACTTTTCATTCCAAGGACCGTCAAGGCCCACGTCATTAAATGGGGCCATTCTTCACCGCTGTCGGGGCACCCAGGCACACAACGCACCCTTCAATATATCCAGCGCGCCTTCTGGTGGCCCTCCATGGCCAAGGATGTCAAGGAGTTCGTTCGGGCGTGCCCAGTGTGCGCCAGGGCCAAGACCTCTAACCAACCGACACCGGGGGAACTCCAACCACTCCCAGTTCCCCGTCGACCCTGGACGCACATTGCCGTCGACTTCATCACGGGCCTGCCGGTATCCGAAGGGAAGAGTGTCATCATAACGATAATAGATCGGTTCTCCAAAGCTGTGCACCTGGTGGCCATTCCCGGACTTCCGTCAGCCAAAGAGCTGATTTTAGAGCACGTAGTCCGTCTGCATGGGTTCCCAAAGGACATCGTCTCGGACATGGGGCCCCAGTTCACTGCACGGTTCTGGAAGGCCTTCTGCCGTCTGATCAATTCTTCCTGCAGTCTCTCCTCAGGCTATCACCCCCAAACAAATGGTCAGACGGAACGGGCCAACAAACAACTGGAGCGCTACCTGAAGTGCTTTGTTGCCGACCGTCAGTGCTCCTAGGCTCGCTATCTCATTTGGGCGGAGCTCTCCCACAACCTCCACGTGTCCTCCGCCACGAAGCTGAGTCCATTTGAGGTATGCCAGGGTTTCCAACCTCCGATGTTCGAACATCAACAACCGGAGGTCGAAGTACCCTCAGCCCAACAGTTGGTCCGAAGGTGTCGGCGGTCCTGGACTCAAGCCAAGGAGGCCATTCAGCACGCCAATACCCGCTACACCTCACAACATCGCCGTCGACACCCTCCGGGATGATTGTACCACACAGGTGACAAGGTATAGCTCTCCACCAAAAATCTAAACCTCCATACAGAGTCCAAAAAACTCTCGCCTAGATTCATCGGTCCATATCGCATCACCCTCCGTGTCAACCCTGTCACCTATCGGCTCCAGCTGCCTGCGGCGCTCCGGCTTCATCCAGTATTCCATACCTCTCAGCTCAAACCCTTCATCACGTCACCAATGACTTTGTGCAATATGAAAATTTGTGCAACAAATATGCAAATAAAATGTAAAAAATAAGGAAGGTGCAATTACTTTTTCCCTAGCACTCTGTATGCAGTCTTGTGATCTGGTGATCTGGTGATCTGTTGTGGTGACCTCTATTACTACCACAATTACTACTACTGTTACATTGACCAGATTTCATCACTCCTCTCTTATGTAAGTAAAAGATCTGTTGTGTATTGTATAATGAAAGGTGCATGGTTTAATACTTAAATGAAATCCTCAACAACACAGTTTAAGCAAAACAGGATCTTAATAGCCAGTATTCTTATACAAAATGTTTTACAATAAAATGGATAAAATATTATTTGTCTAGGTTGATAAACAGTAAAAATGTTGTATGACAATTCTGCTTTTATGTACTGGTAGTGATCCCAACCCTAGTGTACATATATACAGTGTCTGAGCGAAAGTGAACTCCTTTTAAAGCTCCTACCTGACTTCTTTTATCTATCCCCACTTAACCCCTCTGTTTTGTTTTTCAGCAATACTCAAATGGTCCCAGTCTGGATTTCATTGGAAGAGCTTAATACTTATGGGTGGATTTTTTTTTTCTTTTTCTTTTTCTCAAAGCCATCTGTGCCATTGGTCTTTGCTGTTCCCGAGAAGCGGTCTGGTGCACGCGGTAAAAATCAAACACGGTCCTGTTTACCTAAGCAGGGTGAACAGTCTCTCCATCAGCTGCAGCAATGTCTGTGCCAGATCCTGGTTT
The DNA here is from genome assembly GCA_030347435.1 of Clarias fuscus. Classification (NCBI taxonomy): domain Eukaryota; kingdom Metazoa; phylum Chordata; class Actinopteri; order Siluriformes; family Clariidae; genus Clarias; species Clarias fuscus. The sequence goes on along the minus strand of CM059211.1, from coordinate 16,892,755 downwards.
TACTGTCACCAACCACAGGCACTGACTTCTCACGCAACATGACTTGGAGGGTTCTGCATAATCGATTTTCCTTGGATGAACATCACACTGCTGGCCAGCCCATATCAACTTTGTCTTTGCCCATAATGAGTTGCCAGTAAAGAGGGAAAGCACTCTGGTCTCTCTCTCTCTCTCTCTCTCTCTCTCTTTCTCTCTTTTAAAGTAGGCTACAACTTTGCTTGCTACAGATCTACACATGTCAGGGTTTGAGCCTGGCCAGAACTAGTGTCAGAGTTGTGAAAGTATCTCTCTCTCTATCCATTTTTTTCTCCGCCTTTCTTTGTGTTGTGTTGTAGATGGCTCAGAGTCATGCCAGATTTAAAAAAAAAAATCAGGCTAAATGGAGAAGAGGACTTTGGCTAAACTGGCAGGAAGATCAGAGTCTGGAAGAAGGCTTCAATCTGCACATATTCCCTTATAAGTAATTCATCTGACGAGGCCCCATGATCGAGGGCCTAGGGGCTTTTGCCCCACTGTTTGCAGTGCAGTCTGCTCCCTGCTTGTCTCTGCCTAACTATCGTTTACTCTATAATACACATTTCAGTTCCTATCTCCTAGACTTTGCTTCCATCTCTTCTATAGAACCCAGTCACTTACAGTATCTCTATGCATCAGCATCCCTGTATAATGTAGACTCAACAGACTCAACTACAATTAAAGAATTATAGCATAATTATTGTTACGTCATGTGAATGTTGTATAGCTGTCAAGACTTTCCCTGCATGTGTGTGTGTGTGTGTGTGTGTGTGAATGAGAATGTTTGAAATAGGCTTCTGCGTGGGCTTGTATGTTATTCACAGTAGATATAAATTTGTCTGAACGTGCTAAAGGTTCAGGAAATTTGCCACATTCTACCCTGATTTCCAGATTCAAAATTAAAGTCTCTTTACATATCATACCATATCATCCATTTTTATAGCATGCACAAACCCTGAAATGATTCTAACATGGTTAACATCTTAATTTCTGGAGCAAGACATATCACTGGTGAACATAACAGTGTGATTACTGAGGCTGTTTTATTATAAACCAGCTTTATAAAACACCTTCACTTTAAATACAAAAAAATGACAGAAGAGAAATAAAAAAAGGGTTCATGCTACTGTGCTGTGACCATTCATTTCACTCTCTCTTGAGTGCATGAGGCACTTTTGCATGGATTATCACTCCAACCGAGACTGAGATTGTCGCAAAACTGACACTTTCCACAAAGTTCAGCACCACTGGCTTCCCAAAGTCTACTTGTCTCTTCTCAGCTTCCATCACTCTGTGCTGCTGCTTCCCGCGGGCCTGTGGAAAGAAATCAAATCCACGGGATCTTGCTATTAAATCAAGCTCTCACTTTGGCTTGCCTGATCATAGCTGGGGTTTTTTTTCCCTGCCTCCTGTCACATGAGAGCAGCTGGATTGGACGTGGCAGTGCCCACTGACTGCACCGCTTGATGTGGTGAGGTGGCTCTCACTGCGAGGCTAAAATTACGATCTCTGCAGCCGTCACAGTCCTGCCGCATGCATGCATCTCCCACCACGTGTGTAAAAGTTAGCCCTGGATTTGTGTGGGCTCACTGTAAGAAGGTGTTGAAAGGCTCTGAATGCTCCTTGCGGTTGATTAAATGAGTGCTTGAGAGCGGCAGCAGCCTGAAAAGGGGAAGGGCCTCCTAGTGTACACAAACACACATTTACAGACATTTACACTGTAGGATGAGAGCAAAGTCATCACGGAGAGTCATATCAACATCTGTTTAATGTTACATGTCCAAATATGTCAGCAGCGCTAGTTCCAGCATTCAATGCTTCAACTTCTCCTCTAAGGACTTCCAAAGAAGCTACAGAGGTCAAGAGTAAGAAGAAAGAAGAAAGAAAGAGAAAAAGAAGATCTGCGGGGAAAGTTTACAGCGAAAGACACGTGTGTGCCAAAGATTCTGCATAAACGCTATTAGCTGCTGGCCTTGAATTATATGTGCCGGGATTAAAAAGTAAAGTAGCTGTGAGACTTTCGAGGGCAATAGACAGAGGGAAAAAAATAAGCTTGAAAGAAAGGGGCCATGGCATTCAGTCCACTTTCTCCACCAGAGAATGTTTTTCTAAGTGTGGTCATGTTTCAGCTTGTGTTATGTGCTAAAATGGATTTGTCCCTCCATGGCCAAGGGCTAGTCTAGTTCATGATTGGCCGTAAATAAAGAGGTGAGGTAGCTGGGGGTGTGTTAATAAGCCTAATGTCAAGTGGCACAGTGTGTGCCTGAAGATTTGAAGAGGCGGCCCAGTCCTAATGAAGCTCAGCTAGGACATGGAACCATTCTCTTGTACCGTGACACTAAGCACATCAGACAAACATCCTTCTGACAACACTACAACTCCAAAGTGTGTGTGTGTGTGTGTGTGTGTGTGTGTGTGTGTGTGTGTGTGTGTGTGTGTGTGTGTGTGTGTGTGTGTGTGTGTGTGTGTGTGTGTGTGAGACAGAGAGAGAAGCGTTCTGCAATGTCTACAGCATCCTCTCCACTAATTCACTAAAGGAGAGAGAAATAAAAGCAGAGAGAGAGAGTGAAAGAAAGAGAAAGAGAGAGAGAGAGAGAGAAGCCAGGGGATGCTGGAAGGGTCTGACATTGCGTTCCTACACAGCTGCGCTTCTAAATCAGGTCAACATCTAATGGGCAAATACGCATCCCCAGGTGACAAAAGAGTTCTGTGTGTTCTGGCTTAGACTCCCTTCTTTTTTAACTCCCTTGATTGCTTTCCCTACTTTTCAGTTTAGGCCTTGCTTATGTTTGTTTTTAGTTAATGTTAAATACTTGAAATGTTTTCCACTAAAAATGTGGGTTCATGTATTGGTGTCTGTGAAAGCAACTTAATGTTAAAATGAATAGATGATAATTAAATACAAAATACATAAAACAATACAATGAAATCAAAACTAATTGAGTTAAATGAATGAATGAACAAGTAAATGAGTAAATAAAATAAATAAATAATAGTTTACAAGATGTGATATGCTGTGTTCATCATGACTGTTGAAAAAGAATGATAAGGTTTTCCACTCATATCTCATTCTTAACATTCAGGATGCCCTTTCTCTAAAATAAAATATTCCTATTTCTCTACTTTTTCCTCTAATTGTGAAACCACTTCAGAAGAATAAGCCGCTTTGTCAGAAGCCATTTTTCCCCATTGTCCTTTGTACCTAGCAGGAGGCTGCCATTACTGTCTAAAACCTCTATGAGAGTCCTTGTTCTCCTCTATCTTTCCACATTGTTCTCCTATTGATCTCCACATGGCCAGCTATAAATCTACATTAAATAAGCAGGCCAAGGTTCCGCCGTAAGAGCTCTGCCTATGGAGATCACAAAAGTGGAACAACAGAATGCTCTCATCCAGTGCACTAAGCTTTTTCTTAACTTTCATTTTAAAAGAAAACTCACCAGGCTTTTGTCAGACCATACGACTGAATGCTGCAGGCCTAAATGATATTTCGATTACATATATAAATAGATTTTTTATAAAAATTCATTAATCATACTTGGGTAATCTTTTCTATATTAGATTGAACTCGTAGGTTTACAGTGTGTGAAATAGTTTCTCATTTATTTATTATATGTAGTTTTTATATAGAGCATTATATAGGCTGAATTCAGAATAATATCATCATTTCATACATATGATGGCCCACACCATCCAAATGTTAAAACATTACCTGGAAAGCTGAATCCACAAAAGACAGATGTAATAAAAGCTATATAGAAGGCTAGGTGTTCTGGTATCTGTCCTGGTAAGTATATTTTAGTGAAATTGCTCTGCATTGGCATACTTTAGTGGAGGCAATATGCTTTGGTGGTATACTGGATTTGCAGTGAACCATTGGTAATAATATAGTGAACTATTGTGGATGAATTGGTTAGTGAGATTTCGGGCAACCTTGCTTCCAGTGTGCCCGATAATGCATAGGGAACAAATTCAGTCTCAGCATAGGTTTTTGACATATCATAACTAGTAATGCAAGTTGTAATAACATCAGTTCCCACTTCTAGGCATTCAGCTTGGGAATTGGGGGAAAAGGAAGAAAGAAACATGAACTCCACAGAAATGTGTCTTTTGTTTGTTCTGTCAGAGCACATAAATCTCACAAATAGTCACTTTAGCCAGATTTTTACAGTTTCTTTATGAGCGGCTACTGCGATTGTTCTACCATACTGAACTCATGCAAACATTCATGCAACTTTTTGGACTGAAATTGCAGTACAACAACAACATCAGCAAATGACAGTGAGTAGCCTAGCAACAAGTTAGCCAACTAACACTAGTCAGAACTGTAATGTTGATCATCAGCTTCTCAAAATAGCAATTATTATGGTATTATTATGTTGTAGTCTTAACCAATTAATGGGTCCGTATATTAATTAACATAAAGCCAATACTGACAGAAATGAGTATAAAAATAAAGAAGACGTACTGTACAGTACTTTACACTGTTCACTGTGTATGGCCACGTTGATTTTTTTTTCTTTTTTTTCTAGGAGCATTAATTAGTGTGTATGGATGTGTATGGATGTGGAAATCCTGTCAAAATGAGCACAACTACTGCAATTTAACATGTCATGGAAATAATAAGATGCTAGCTTGCTGTGTAATGAATAGCATGCTGTATGTGCAATGAGAATAGAAAACGCTACAGCACACACATATGGCCAATGGCTTTGCTGACTTTTCGTTGAGAGGCAATGACAATATGGTACCAGTATGCTGAACTTTCTTAGAAAAAAGTATTCCCATAAACTAAAACATGTGAGTAGGCAAGCACATTATAGCTTTAACTTGCCATGAGGGGTAGCAAATAGATTTATAAATAGATTTACAGAGGAAATCTTAAAAGGAACCAGTCTGAAAAGGAATTCCTTCTCCCTATACAAATATTTTTTATTTAAATAACTAGTGACACAGTGACAGTACAGTACAATAATGTCTAACAAATATGTAAATTAGCAGCATAAAACTTTTTTTTTTAAATATTTTTTTGTTTCATAATATACATATGTTATTAAAAGACCATGGCTTTTTATTAGCTAGTTTAAAAACTTATATTTTGAAATTGCATAGACTTGTGGGTATCATTTCCAGGGTCAAAGTTCAAAGGAATATGTGGCCATTTCAACCCGCACCAGTCAGGTACTATTTATTTACTTATAAATTCTTTTTTTTATATTTTGTGGATATTTTAGATATTAGATGTGCCATGGGAAAATAACCTTTACCGAAAAAATATATATATATATTGGTGCAGCAGTGATCAATTATTTGTGCTTTGAAATGCTGTGGCTCTATCTTGGAAAATATGTGTTCAATGTAAGTTTGTTACTGGTCTTACTGTTGTTAGTGTTACTGTCCCAGTTGCTACTGTCCCAGGTGTTTCTGTCTCTTGTGTTATTGTAAATGGCGTTACTCTAACTGAGCTTACTCTTTGTTTTTACTGTCCCTGGTGTTATTGTCACTGGTGTTAGTGTTCCTGATGATGGTGTTACTAATATTAGTCTTCCTGGTGTTGCTGGTGTTACTGTCCCTGGTGTTGCTGTTACTGGTGTTATTGTCCCTGGTGTTGCTGTCACTGGTGTTGCTGTCACTGGTGTTAATGTTGCAGGTGTTACTGTCCCTTGTGTTATTGTCACTGGTGTTATTGTCACTGGTGTTCTTGTCACTGGTGTCACTGTCATTGGTGTTAATGTTGCTGGTGTTACTTTCATTGGTGTTACAGTCTCAGTCATCACTGTCTCTGTTTTAATGCCCCTTCTGTTACTGTTCCAGGTGTTATTGTCACTGCTGGTACCATTCCTGGTGTTATCGTCCCCAATGTTACTGTTCCTGGTTTTACTGTAACTGGTGTTGCTGTCACTGTTGGTACTGTCCGTGGTGTTATTGTCAATTTAACCTCATTGCAAAGAATGGAACTACATTATTGATCAAATAATATTGGTTATTTATTTAAAGAAATTTTCATTACAATCACAATTTCTTCAACAGAATAAGACAGAATAATCATCCAATAATGTACTGGTCAGTCACCATATTTTGAGAATAATAGGCAACGCTTCTTTTAAAAGCATTATTTAAAAGAAGCACATTATTTATTTTTGGATGCTCTCATTTTTCAGTTAACAGAGGACAAATGTATATTTTGAATATGAAGCATGTATAGTAAAAGAATCAAGAGTAAACAATCTGTTTCTCTTGTGTTGTCCCAGCTGAGCTGCTTGGTTGCTCTATTAGCTCTGTAACTGCTCTGACAGGCTCTCTCACCTCAGCTCCATATGAGAGTGTGATGTTCTCCCAGGGCAGTGTGTTGAAAGATCCATGGTGTGTGTTTCATCGTGGCCAGCGTCCTGCTTACAGGTGAAGTTGAAGTGACAGTCTGTTGCACTGTCCATGTCACAACAGCTTAATCACCATGTGTATGGACACCACTGTGCGTTTGTGTGTGTATATGCACATGAACGTGTAGCTCAACACCTACTGTATGTGCTAGTGCATGTCACTGTACATCTCTCCCCATTCACTCACTGTCAGTAAAGGACATGTGCACTCTGATGTCTTTGTTTATCAAAAATGCCCTATTACTTCCTGTCACATGCTGGGAGAAGCTGCATCATGGGTAATATCTTTCAACAAATAAGGTGTATGATAGTGACAAACGTCTATTACACTCTGTAAACAGCCTGAGACCATGGCAGGACACTACTTATAGAGACGTATGGCCCAAACCACTGAGAGACGTTCCGAGCAATAAAATATGATAGGTCAATATTACAGGTACAGACCACAACTGTGACAATTTACAGTAAATCACTCAATGATGCGCTTGTTTCACTTTTCAGCCTACATGATTGTATCAAGCTGCACTGGCCTCTGTATTTATGTTTATTTGTGTTTTACTGCCGGATTTGAGTCAATGAATTTGAATCGTTTGTGTTTTAATGACATTTCTATTGATTCCGTTGACTTTTTAGTGTCTCGTGAGGAATAACCAATTTAGGAGGTTGGATCTTGATATGTATCTCAAGGATAAAGTGAAATGATTACATTTCAAAATAAAGTGTTTATGTAATATTTGTTATCCCAAAAATGCTCTTACAGATATGTTTCACTTCCTGCCATTCTTTCCTTAACCTTTTACCTTTCTCTCCTGCATGTATAGATTATGTGTAGAGCCTTTGCCCAGGACAGTGATGTTTCTAGAGTTGGAAAAGTGTCGAGATGATGGGATTATAAACTTTGCTCCGAACAGGGCCTGAACCGGGCTCTTCTTATTGCCCTTAGGAACATGGTGCCTCTTAAAACATACCCTGTATGATTTACAAAGACCACAGACAAGCCAAAGAAAAAAATGAAGGGAATGGGAAGAACACACATTGGGTTTATAAACTGTTAGAAATATTAGTAATTAATTGAATGAATATTTCAGGCTCCTCTCTTGTATGAAGTATTTTCTCCTTGTTGCCTCCCAGTTCCCAGTCAATAGGCTGAGAATATACACATATACTGTACACACAGATACACATACATTAGTTGGCCCATGTCACAGCAATGGATTGGTACAGACTTGAGTAGAGGCTAGAGCCGACGCACCGAGACCAACGGCAAGCATTTGAAGGTGAGTGGTGCTGACAAAAAGAGGTGCCTGCGAGCCCCTTCATCCCTCAGTCCTCACATTGTGCTAAGCAGCTGCTACTCAGGGAGTGCCAAGGCTGGACAAGTTTAAAAGCATATGCAGCATAAGCTGTCACTTAGGCAGTGCATGAAGGCATGTGAGATGAAAGGTTCTAAGATATAAGACGGATGACTCCACACTAAGATTTGACATGACGGGGAATGTATAGTTCCCAAACAGACATATGTACACACGTGGACAAAATTGTTGGTACCCTTCGGTCAATGAAAGAAAAACTCACAGAAAACTCACAATGCTCACAGAAATAACTTTAATCTGACAAAGTCATAATAAATAAGAATTCTATGAATGTTAACCAATGAAAGTCAGACATTGCTTTTCAACCATGCTTCAACCTAATTATTTTTAAAAAATAAACTCATGGAACAGGCCTGGACAAAAATGATGGTACCCCTAATTTAATAGTTTGTTGCACAACCTTTTGAGGCAATCACTGCAATCAAACGATTCCTGTAACTGTCAATGAGACTTCTGCACCTCTCTGCAGGTATTTTGGCCCACTCCTCATGAGCAAGCTGCTCCAGTTGTTTCCGGTTTGAAGGATGCCTTTTCCAGACAGCATGTTTCAGCTCCTTCCAAAGATGCTCAATAGGATTGAGGTCAGGGCTCATAGAAGGCCACTTTAGAATAGTCCAATGTTTTCCTCTTAGCCATTCTTGGGTGTTTTTAGCTGTGTGTTTTGGGTCATTGTCCTGTTGCAAGACCCATGACCTGCGACTGAGACCCAGCTTTCTGACACTGGCCAGCACATTTCTCTCTAGAATCCCTTGATAGTCTTGAGATTTCATTGTACCCTGCACAGATTCAAGACACCCTGTGCCAGATGCAGCAAAGCAGCCCCAGAACATAACAGAGCCTCCTCCATGTTTCACAGTAGGGACAGTGTTCCAATGTGCCTTGGCAAAAAGTTCGATTTTTATCTCATCTGTCCATAGGGCATTCTCCCAGAAGCTTTGTGGATTGTCAACATGTAGTTTGGCATATTCCACTCTGGCTTTTTTATGATTTGTTTTCAACAATGGTGTCCTCCTTGGTCGTCTCCCATGTAGTCCACTTTGGCTCAAACAACGACGGATGGTGCGATCTGACACTCATGTTCCTTGAGCATGAAGTTCACCTTGGATCTCTTTAGAAGTCTTTCTGGGCTATTTTGTTACCATTCGGATTATCCGTCTCTTTGATTTGTCATCAATTTTCCTCCTGCGGCCACGTCCAGGGAGGTTGGCTACAGTCCCATGGATCTTAAATTTCTGAATAATATGTGCAACTGTAGTCACAGGAACATCTAGCTGCTTGGAAATGGTCTTATAGACTTTACCTTTAACATGCTTGTCTATAATTTTCTTTCGAATCTCCTGAGACAACTCTTTCCTTCGCGTCCTCTGGTCCATGTTGAGTGTGGTACATACCATGTCACCAAACAACACAGTGACTACCTGGAGCCCTATATATAGGCCCACTGACTGATTACAAGATTGTAGACACCTGTGATGCTAATTAGTGGACACACCTTGAATTAACATGTCCCTTTGGTCACATTATTTTCAGTATTTTCTAGGGGTACCATCATTTTTGTCCAGGCCTGTTCCATGAGTTTATTTTTTTAAATAATTCCGTTGAAGCATGGTTGAAAAGCAATGTCTGACTTTCATTGGTTAACATTCATAGAATTCTTATTTATTATTACTTTTGTCAGATTAAAGTTATTTCTGTGACCATTATAAGTTTTTCGTTCATTGACCGAAAGGTACCAACAATTTTGTCCACGTGTGTACACTTAGACACACAAGAATCATGCAGTAATTTGTAATAAAATGTGGCTTTGGTTAACAGAGAGTGTAGTGAGATCAGATAAGCTTAAGTCCTATCAAAGAGTGCTGGAGTGGCTTAGAAGGTATGTACTGTATACAGTAAGTGCTTGGAACGTGTGTTCTAGTTACCCAGTTTCTCTCTACTCACTTATAACACACTATACAGCAGGAGAGATCTAAAGGTGTCACAGAGAATATTTAAAAGTATGATATTATTGTAAAATTTTGACTTTTGGATACAAACAGTCATGATGAACAGTCATTACTAAGTGATGAACTAGTTTTGATTTTAGACTATTAGTTAAAAAATTCTGGGCTCAGTTTAACCTGTTTGATAGTCACTGTTATATTTGTTCAAACATCAGAGACCACTAATAAAATGCTTCTTTTTGTTGTTGTTGTGTGTGTGTTTTTTTTTTTTTTTTTTTGGCTAATTCATTCAATTTTCATTACAAATGTTTACATTTGTAAACATTACGTAGAGGAAAAAGTAGACTCTTTGAAATATTATCTTAAACTTCAGCACCTGTAATTTAATTACATTGTTCCCTTAAGCTGGCATGTTTATTTAAAAAAAAATATGATCCATTATAGATCAAATTCATCAGATTCATGACTCCTGAAAAAGAGATTACCCATGAGAACAGTTTGATAATTTATACTATAATCTATAAACTATAGTACAAACAATAGTTAAAGTTTATATATATATATATATATATATATACTGTGTGTGTGTGTGTGTGTATATATTTATATTATATAATATAACTATTATTTTTGTATAAATTGTATAAATTATCAAACTGTCTATAGCTATAACTATAGTTATAGCTATAGACATTTAACATGGTCAGTGTTTTTGCGGTTAAAACAGTTAAAATGGTCTAGAAATTTGGCAGAATCTTAAATACAATAACCTTATTTCCAAGGTTAAACAAAATGAAACAAATCTCAGAATTTTCAGAACAGAATTCTGCACCCTATTTTCAGAATTAATTATTGATTCAATAATCAATAAAGATATTAATGAGATATTTTAAGTATGTTGTTCCCGCAGGCCATATAAACACTGAGCTTCAGAAAATATTTATCAGAAAGACAAACAAAAAAGAGAGAGAGAGAGAGAGAGAGAGAGAGAGAGAGAGAGAAGTGTTTTGGTAGTCATGTAGTCTTCCTAGTTATTTCACAGCAAAAGAGTCCTTGGTTGGCAAATTCAGCATAGTTCCAGAATGCAGAATATATATACTATATTTGTCAGGTTTGGAACCTAATATTGGTGATGATGTTGAAAATGCAAATGATGGTTTGTAACTTCATGGGTCCCCACTTATAGAAAACACACAGTACTAAACATTGTCCTTCAGCATGGGCCTGTTTGTTTCCCTCTATAGGTCCTGTAGGTTTTGAGTACTTTTCTAATATACACTTACAGGGCCAGTTTCTATCTGCCTTTATTGCATGAGTTTACATTTATATTTGAGTCCCTTCTCTAGTGCAACTTACAGAATTGCTTTCAGTCTGCATCAAAAACACCTCCTCATTCTAATTCACTTGGTCAGGGACTAAAATCTTTTTTAGGGAGGGTTTTTTTCCCCCTCACAATAGCCTATGTGCCTTTGATTCTTTAAGTGGGATTTCTCTAGCCTCTTCCCCTCTGAAGTTTGGGTGTTGTCTTTATTGTAATTACCTTGCTGTTATAATTAAACCTACAATTTATTACCTATTAGCAAACAAGGTCTCTCCTCTCTATTCAGGCTTTTGCAGTGGCCCAATACTGTCACTGGAGTGGCCAGTGCTACATTACTCATCAGACTGTGCTGAACTGTGTTACACCGCCCAGAGGAACAGGACTTAAGTGTGCGCAGACCAGTCACCTCAATATACTTCACTATACACAACAATATTCCATAACAAAGCACTAAGTAGCACTGTTTCATGATCAACAATACGGCACTTATTAGAATAATTCTTATGGGAATACAGCGTAGGAAAATAACAGTCCAATTAACACCATACAATGATATTCAGTGTAATATGAAGAGTGTAATCACAGCGACATTTTATCATGATTAGTATTCATGATTAGTATTGTTCGTTCTTATTATACACATCCTTCCAGAGGAATATAGAAGCATTACTTTGAGTCATTGAGAGTTGTTCGCTTTATGTGTTATTTAGCTTCTCGCCTTGCTGTGCAATTAAAGCACAGTTTCAGCAGAAGTATTTCCAGGCCTAGCAAAGAGGAATTGGATGGGCTCTTAACTTTCCCTTCATCTACTGGCCAATTTCAGAACCTACTTTTTCTCTGCCAGAGCTGAGCGAATAGGCCAACAGTAGCTAATAATAGGTATTGACTGGTTCAATGTAGGATGAATAGGGTTCAGTATTGGATCTCCAATGTGCCCCAGGTCACACAACCAGCTACACTGAGAACATGTCTCACAGGTCCAAACAAAAAAAGAAGACATTTTAAACTTTCATGACTGAGATGAAATCTGTGTTATTTTGCCTTTCAGGGATTAACTCTTTGTTCTCAAAGCGCTCGCCGATCAATAACAGAAAGAGGGTCCAGACATCTCTATTGCAAAACACACATCGGAAAAGAGACCCTGCTGCTCCGAACACACATGTGCTTACATACACACTCTCGTTCTATCCGCAGAGCTCTCGCTGCTCGCGGTGATTGCCGTGAACAAAGATGGACACGTTGTAAGGAGCAAAGATTTGAGTCTGCTACCAAGAACTGGTTTTATCTTATTAGACAGAGATTAATACAAAATATTAATTGGTTGACATGTCTGCAGGGGTTTCCTCTAGGTTGTCTGGTTTTCCTTGCCCCTCCCAAAAACTTTAAACTTTGTTGATATTATGTGAGAATGTGTGCAGAGGCTGGGATGAATCCAGGGTTATGATCTAGATCCACCACAACCAAGACCATGACAGAACACTTAACAGAGAGAAATAAATGAACGAATGAGTAAATGAATGAGGTGATATATAGAACTCAAAAATATATCATTAGAACTACTGAAATTTCTCTCTCTCTCTCTCTCTCTCTCTCTCTCTCTCTCTCTCTCTCTCTCTCTCTCTCTCTTTCTTTCTCCTTGGGAGATCTATCTTATGAATTTGACTGAATATTCAGTTTTTCCGTATGATTAATAAAATTTTATTGTTAATACAATTAATTTAATAAAACAATATATGTTTAAAAGTTCATATAAGTTCATTTAAGTTTAACTATGACTGTTAGCATTTTTATTTAATAATCAACACAATACATATATACATTAAATATATGTATAAAATGTTGACCTTAAAATAATAATAATAATAATAATAATAATAATAATAATAATAATAATAATAATAATAATAATAATAATATGCCCCTGACTAGGATCAAGTGGTTACAGAAGATGAATAAATTCATGAATGAATGAAAGAATGTAATAATTACTAAAGATTAGCTTAAAATGGAATCTTAGTTAATATCATCATAAAATATTAGTTCAATTACAATAAGATTTTGTGGTTATGGAGTTGTGGGTTTTTGCCCGATGTTTTATATGATATACATATAGGCCCAAAAATTAATACAAACTTCAAAAGCTGTTATCTATGCCATTTTTAAATCTTGTTATTATGGCAGCAATGTGTATTATTACATTTCCTTTAAAGATATCAACAGTCACATCATCATTGATGCTATCATGTGACCATCAGAAGAGGGGTATATATTTTTCATGTTGAAGGGTGTACACATTTTTGTGCCCTTATAACCTATTTGAATTGCATGTAAAGTGTAAAATCTGTTTCATAGCGGATAAAATTTAAATAGTCACATAAACACAAACAGCACATCATATTAATGGTCTTGCACCAGCCTGTTCTCACACTTACAAATTCAATTGAAATTAATTCTTGCTTCTTTTTTTAATCAAGTGAATTAGTGTTTACTCATTTTTTACAACTTCATTCATATAAAAGAAAAAAAAAAAAAAAACACCCTCTTGTTTTTTTAAAATCCTTAGATCCAGAATTCAGAATGTATGGTAAACACAACACAGATCAAATGTTCAGGATCTAGGTTAGCTTAGTGGATTAAAGGTTTTCAGAATTTTTATGGAATTAACCAAAATTGCTTTCATAGTTTAAACTTCAAATATGTCACTAAATTTAATGCTTTTAGAAGTTTGACGAGAGAACTACAGCATTGGGCCAGGCATGATCTATTCCTGTACCAAACTGTTAAATCTGAATGAGTGAAATTCTGCACAGGTACAGTATCAGGAATGTAGAATTTATCAATAAATAGTTTGGTTGCTCTCTTTCTTCCTAAAATCTCCACCCACCCCATCTGTCCCCTCTCCCCCTCTTACTTAAGCTTTTTCCTATTCTATCAAGCCTGTCACTCCTGATTATCAGATTTCACTTCAGGACCAAACTCCCACAGCCACTGACATTCAGCCAGAGAGAGGGAGGGAGGGAGAGAGAGAGAGAGAGAGAGAGAGAGTGTGTTCAAAAGCCCCATTCCATGTGTGCCAGCTACGCACACGCCACTATGTGTCTTGCCACTATGTGGCAGTTGCATGTAATGAGTGTGACGTCTGTGAGTGTGGATGCATGTGTGTGTGTGTGTGTGTATAAAGACAGAGACTGTGATCATGAGTACTGACAGCTTCCCCCCACCCTCCTCACTCTACTCTCTCTCGGTGGGAAAGAGCCTAATGAGGGGTTCACAGGCTGTGAACTGATGGCCCCTCTCAGTCCACCTTCACTTACTTACTCACACATACACACACACGCGCACACACACACATACACACCAAACCTGAGCAGCTGGCCTCCACACCACCGTATTGTCACACATCTTACTTTCTCTTTTCTTCTCTTTCATCTGACTGTGTGCCACTGGAGATTTCACCCAGTCGGCTAATAACTGCTCAGCCTTCACACACGCACATGCACACATGCACACACACACACACACACCTCCATGGGGTACTGAAGCTGGGCTAATGAGTATGAACACTCTAAGGTTTAATGCACTGCTCTTCTGTGTTATGGAGTTTGCTTGTGTGCGTGTGTGTGTGTGTGTGTGTGTGTGTGTGTGTGTGTGTGTGTGTGTGTGTGTGTGTGTGTGTGTGTGTGTGTGTGTGTGTGTGTGTGTGTGTGTGTGTGTGTGTGTGTGTGTGTGTGTGTAAGTAAAAGCCTTGTCCTCTGTCTTATTACAGGTGAGAATAGAGGGTCAAGGAGGGTTAATGTGGCAGTCTAGCACCAGAGTTTATAGGAGGAATATGTCCATTGTTTGCACCAGTCTCAGGCCGCAGCTCTCCCCTGTGTGAATGTTTACAATAAATCCCTACATTTTCTGTGTGAATGAGTAACCTGGGTCCATATACCATATTAGAGAAAGAAAATCACCAATTTTAGACAAGCATTACCACCTGCTCATTTACTCATCAACATATCAATCAGAAAATATAGTTAGTTGCTTGGATTGTGAGCATAATTACCTCCGGAAGCATGCTTGTATATCCAAATACTCATATATCAAAGGGAATTTCCCCCACAAGAAATAATGGAAACTCTCATGATTCGTTCCACAATGCATAAATATTTATAGAAAAATAATTTATACAAAATATAAAGTGAAAATAAAAACAAATTAGTCTGCACTTTACCTTTGAAAAACACTCATGGCTGTTGTAAGATGAGAAAAGAAGGAGGAGGGGGGCTACTGTGTATGATGACTTACACACACACACACACGTGCACGCACACATTAACAGAACCACAGCTCTCTGTCTGGTTACTGGAACCTTCTTCATTTTGCATGACTTTAACAAGGAACATCTCTAATGCCTCCTTTTGAGGGTTTTGCGGAAATGTGACATTGCATTGTCGTTAAACAGAATCATTTCCTGCACTGCTACAGCTTTTTTAACCTTTTTCTTCACAGAGGCCGTTGTTGCAGGACAGTTACTACAGAATTGTCATTACACTTGGACACAATTTTTTAAAAATGCTTTACATAAGTTGACTATATGAGTGATGCATGAGCACTGAGACCGTAAATGTATTTTAAAATTTTGCTGGTCATGCAAAACAACCCCAGACCATGTTACTCGCAATACAAGGTTTAACTGTACACTTTTTTAAAAAACATTTATTAAGGTATTTTCACTTGCTAAAACACCTTTTTTGTAGTGCGCACTGATTGATGATGTAATCAGAGCAGAGTAATTTTCTGTAAAATCAGGCTATTATTACATGTCAGTGGCTAAAACATATTATTGCAAGTTTGGCAAAAAGTTTGCCAAGAATTTACTGGGATGTTGTATAATATGTAATAATTCACTTTTACAAAAAAACAAAACAAAAAAACATACAGTATTAAGCTGTTTTTTTGGGCTAGAGACTGGATTCACATTAACACACTTACATGTTGTATGTGAGTTAATAACCTCCATATCCCAAATCTAAAGAAAGAATTCACCTATTTTACAATTCCTTAAAGCTTTACCAAACGTCTATTCACTCGTCAATCTGTGACACACTTTTCCTTTTGCACATTCATCACCAGTAAGTGGAAAATGTGACCCCAGAGAGTTTGAAGGTGTGATGGAGGATACCAGGGGAAACATCTGCAGGTGGATTAAAGACAGTCTAAAAAGACACAAGAGATGTCAGAGGGTGTACTTTTTAGCATCACTTTCAAGAAGGGCACTCACTATTGGGGTCTTAGCTCAGTAAAGTTCAAACTTTCGAGTGAAACCAGAGATGATGAGACATGTACTGCCTTGTCAACAAAAAAAAAAACAAAAAAAAAGAAAGAAAGAAAGACATTCCAGAAAGGGCAACTTGCAAGAAAACAACTAAGGAGGTTTCAAAAGACTTAAGGGTTAAGAATGCATAATTAAAACATGGAGAATATTGCTAAATATGGATCACTTGAATCCTTGGTGAAGTTGCACCGTAAACAATTGACAGTGTGATTCAGCATTACACTGTTTCGCTTAAAATAATAATAATAATAAGAAGAAGAAGAAGAATATAAACTGCAAATGATTCCTATATGAGTATTGAGTTTATTTTATTATATACAGTACGTGGATATTACTGATTCTAAAATTAGTATAAGCTTTTCGAAGCATATGACCAATAAAATTGTTGCTTAAATTGTTTTTTGGTAAAAGTTTAAAAAGCAAAAAAAAAAAAAAATGCTCGTAACAATGTCATATTCATGTTGCAATATCCAAACAATTTTGCATTTTAGAATAATATGCTTTTCAGGTTTATGTTTTTCATGTGAAATCTAAATTGGCTAATTTTCAACTAAATGACAATTAAGATCATTGAAAGATTTTAATTTTAACAAGGTACGCCACTTAGGGCATGAAATTGTATTCAGCAAATGTTTTTCTTTTTACCTGATAAAAATATAAATGTGTATGCATATTAACAACAAAACGAAGCATGGATTAGAAGATAAGACGCATTAAGTGCTGTATTATGAAAAATGGTGTTTGATCCTATATGATCCTATCTGAAAATTTACTTTGTACTTTTTAGTACCAATACCATGTTATGGCTGATTAGAAATCACAGTTACATATTATACTAGATGTTTGAGAATTTACACAAATTAAAAAAAAAAAAAAAACTGAATTCACAGGACTGGGTTAGAAGGGAGGGGCATGAATGCACTGCACCCACCATGCATAGTGGTCACTGTACAAGCCTCTGGAGACTGTTATGACCTGGGGTTGCTTCTGTTGGTCAGGTCAAGACTCAGCTGACTACCTGAATGACCAAGTTATCCCATAAATGCACTTTTTTCTTCTCTGTGGGCGCAGTTATATTCCATGACTGAAGGTGAAATAAAATGAAACAATTTAAAACACAAAAATCTGATCCTCTAACATGTGACCCGTAACATCACATCAAATCACACTAAACTGTGGAACCTGATGGTCTTCTATCTTAAAGATGGTTGGAGACCAAGAACAGAGAAACCAGTTGTAATGTTTAGCTCAGGTGCTACGCTATTTATTGTTCATTTAAGTTAAAATTTTAATGGATCGTCTAAACTGTGATGTTTCCTGCTATAACACTAAAATTCCACTGAATTGTTCCATGTGATCTGCGTAAGACATAACGAGAGTAATTAATATCAACATAGCAGGACAGAGTCGTTTGGTAAGAAGGTCACAAACTGATGAGATCCCTAAAGAGTTGACCTAGTTGAGTGCCATTATTTGGAGGCAGTTTCTTGGGGATGCTGTTTTATAAAGTTGTTTTATAGCTTGTTGTGGAAATGGTCATTATTTCAAATATTTTTTTGCAATGCATTTAATAAAGTTAACAGAAATGGTTTGCTAAAATGATTGCAAATTGGACTCGTATTCAGTATTAACACATTAGACACAGCAAAACAACACACAAGCTAAAGAATTGGATCCTGCGGTGTAGTTCTTTCAGCTTGAGTTAAGGTGAATTTACATTGGAGGATTTACAGCCTTATTATGTCCTCATGGACAAAACTCTTACATTGTATAATAATTCTTTATCACCTGTTACCTCAAGCTTACATTACAGAGTATTTCTGTCTATGCAACTCAAGGTTTTTTATAACCCCAGTTCACTGTCAAAACGTTATCATAGCAAATGAAAATATACTGAATATGAATTGTTTTATTTAATGTTTCCAATTGTGAGATTGTTGTCAAACAAATATGAAACAACTTGTTGTAGAATATTTTACGTATTTCAAACTTGAAACAAGCTTTAAAAAGATTAAATTCTTGGACATTTCATTTTGCTTTCTAAAAATACACAGACAACATGTAGTAAATAAATGCCCACAATTTTATGATAAAGAGTATGCACCAAAATGTATTTTTTCTAACAAGGTTGACCTATTACATGCAATCATACGACAGTTAGTTCTAACTAAATAATCTGATTGGTTGAGAGGCATTCCACATGTTGGTGATAATAGAGCATAACAGCACTGGGATGTGTCACAGGTGTTATAACAAATCTAAATTGCACTGCATGGGTGAAAGTAGGTTGGTACTGTCCGCAGTGCTGTAACGTCAGAAGAACAGCTGCCTAAAAATTAATTTATGCACTTTCAACAAGAAAACACATCTGATAAGCTTATGTCATCTTTAACAAAATAATAAGTTTGTTGTTTGGCACACGGCACTCATCACTCGGTACAACAAGACTCCCTGTGTGATATTGCTCAATTAATACATTGTAGCACGCTTAGTTAATACATTGTTTAATTGCTTAATTAATATATTGTAGCAAGCGTAGTGGTTAGCACTGTCACCTTGCACCTCATGTCCCACGTTCAATTCCTGTGTCAAGTCTGTGTGCATGGAGTTTGCATGTTCTCCCTGTGCTGGGTGGGTTTCCTTCGGGTTCTCTGGTTTCCTCCCACAATCCACAAACACGCATATTGAGCTAATTGTCCTTTCCAAATTGCCCATAGTGTTTGAATGTGTTTGAATGTTGACCGGCGGTCCTACCACGGTCATACAAATGGTAATAAATAAAATGGTCATCGTTGGCCTCCACAGTCCCTCTTTGGACTACAAATGTAACTAGAGAGATGAATATGGAATACATTGTATACTTGCCTTTAGCTACTTTAAGAGCAACAGCTCACCGAAGCATAGAAAGAGATGGTTGTTCTCAACAAAACTTTAAACAATATGAATATGTATTTTGGAAGGCTCAGGTCAACCAGGCCTGATGTTTTATCCTTTTCTTTCAATTGAACTATACTTCTGTTAAGTCACAATGATTCTTAGCTATTTGTCTCTGAAACAGTCATCGTCGTCGATCCTGAACAGGATCAAGTGGCTAATAACGATTCTGACCCCTAATTTTAGACAGCTCTTGTCCCTGTTCGTTAACAATATTGTTATATTATTATATGAATATATTGATGTTTGACATTTGTATTATGTATTATTATAGAGGAAGGCATAAAGAGAACTGATTGCACAGACAAGATGTGCACTGTGTAGCTGTGTGTGTAGTCAGACACCACAGTGGCACTCCTTTCATTACGCTATCTATTTATTTCCTTCCCTGACTTTCTTATAAAACATTACACTTTTCATTTCATTCTGTGCTACTGCGTTTTATTATCTGGTTAATTATTGCACTTGGCTCTATAGTCTTTCATTGCCTTTGGGACAAGATCTAGCTCACAAAGAAGGTTTTATTCGCTTATTAATATCGCTAACATTTATTGTTGCTGCTTTATGTCAAGTCGGTTACTTTCTGTTTTTTACTCAGCCTATTATAAGTTTACTCAAATTGTTATTATACGAGCCAAACACAGTGTTTACTGAAATGCAGGGTTTGATATGGATAAAGAGAGAGAGAGAGAGAGAGAGAGAGAGAGAGAGAGAGAGAGAGAGAGAGAGAGAGAAATGCAAGTTCTTTAATATTAGGTTTTTATTTTAATATTCTAAAACCAAAGGTAATTGTTTGAGCCAGTTATATTTGAATTAGTTATTCATGCTAGAATTTCTTCCTTTTCTTAACTAGATACTGCTACATCAGAGCACACAGCTTTTGTTTGTTTGTTTGTTTGTTTGTTTGTTTGTTTGTTTGTTTGTTTGTTTGTTGAGAGAGATGTCCTTTTTCAGGACTTCACAACATACCCGAAAGGTTCGAGAAAACACCTTTTACTGATTCTACGTTTCATTAAATGCCATCTGGCCAGCAACTCACTTATGACCCTTTTCTTTCTCTTGATATCTGTTGTTTGGGATAGGAAGGTGCCAGATCAAATAAACTCTGCAATATCAAGTGAAAGAGCATACAGAAAAAGCTTCTAATAGACAAAGCAAAATCATATGATAGATATGAAAGTGTTTGTGTTTATGTGCAGCGACATGAAGCTATATTAAATTTATTAGATGGTCGATGGTCCAGACTAGCAGGAGACATGTTTGTGGGATTTTTTGTTTATTATTAAAATGTTTTGTGAGGGGAAATAAGAATTCTCATCTTGACACAGTTCGCTGCATTTGTTGAAATTGTTGCAACATTTGCTTTTGTCTCTGGACAGTGGAAGTTCTCATATAATAAAGAGGACTAAGGAATGCAATCATAGGAATGGTGTAAACACACACACACACACACACACACACACACACACACACACACACACACACACACACACACACACAAATGTTCTTGAATCTTAAGATTGCGTGTGGTGGTGTGTGTGTGTGTGTGTGTGTTATCCCTTATTGTAAGATATTATCTCATATACAGTACTGTGCACAGCCCATCCCTCATTTCATGGTAAAACAAAAGTTTTACTGTGTCATGTTACAAAGTGAACAAAGATGCACTTTAAAATTTGGTCATTTATGTAACAACCTCAGCAGCAACCTCATTGAGTTCCAACCACTCAGCATTCAGCATCACCTGTATACTAATCGCCAGCTTTAGTATAAACATAAAGATCATCTGTCATCATCTGCACCTGTTTCTCACTGGTTCATGCCTTAAGTTAGATGTTTCTTATACTTGAAAGATTCACAGGAAGACTGAAGAACTATTCCTAAGACTACCCTAAAAACTATTTGCCCCCCCCCCCCCTTTTTTTTTTTGCATATGTGTCACAGTTAATTGATTATTATTACTTAAAATGAATATTACACACGGACAACCGGAGTAAATACAAAATGCAGTTTTAAATGATGATTTCATTTATTAAGGGAAAAAAGCTGTCCAACCTCAACGTATTTCAAATCAAATTCAAATTTTATTTGTCACATATGCAGTCATACACAGTATGATATGCAGTGAAATGCTTATACGACCGCTTGTGACTTTTAAACTCTAATAGAAATAAAAATAAGAAGATGATGAGAACAGAATATAAAATATAAAATATGGGATATAGTAAAGAAAAATATATATTTTTTAAAAACCTAGCTGTACAAAATATACACAGTGACTGTACAAATATGCAAAATATGGAAATGTACAAAAGTGTGAAAAATGAAATGGATATAAATGTCCAGAAAGAATGCAGAAATTAAATGACCAGAAGAAGTATAGCTTTGAAGAAGTAACTGCCATCCCTGCTAAATCATAAATAATCTGTGACTTTTTTTTTTGAAAACTGAGTTAACGTCACGCGCCACACCCAGGCCTGATTACTGCCAGACCTGTTGAATCAAGAAACCACTTAAGTAAAACCTATCTGACAAAGTGAAGCATGCTTAAAGATCTAAAGAAATTTGAGAACAGATAAGGAACAAACATCTATCAGTCTGGAGGTTTTGGGACTCCAGCGAACCACGGTGAGAGACAGTGAGAGGGGCAGTTACTACTACCAGGTAGGTTTGGACAGCTTTTTGCCCTTAATAAATAAAATCATCGTTTAAAGGCTGAATTTTGCATTTACTCGGATTGTGTGATATTAAAATTATTTTGATGGTCTCTGTCTTTTAAGTGTGACAAATATGCAAAACAAATCTTTTCACTGGAACTGTACAAGAAAGTCAGGCTCTTTGCAAATCAAGGCACAGTACTGTTTTCCCACTAAGAGGGAATATTTGACAGTTTGGTCCTTGCCGTGGCTTTCCTACCAAGAAAACAATTTGCTAGTCAGTTATTTGCTTTGTGGTTTTAAAGCTACAGGTGGTGGAGCTTTTCAATAGTGCATCAGAAAAACACTTGCCATATCATGAGAATCTCAGTTTGCATTCTTGCAATTATTGCCTGTGCTCTCTGGGTGGGAGGGATGGCATGTTGTATATCTCCCCTGTCAATCACAGAGACATGAGTATCTGTGAGCTCAAGTACTCTATGTGGAAGAGAGTAGACAGCAAGTGTGTTTCCACTGAGCGTTCACATTCCCTGCTTGGTAGATGATTGTTAGGTGATCAAATTGGTAAGAAAACTGCGGCTTCCAGGGTTTATTTAGATAAAGTGGTCTGATGTGACGGTGACTGGAGCAAACGTAGCATTATTTCATAATAAGAGTAAAAAAGTGAAAAGGTAAGGACAGTAAGACAAGTGTGTGTGTGTGTGTGTGTGTGTGTGTGTGTGTGTGTGTGTGTGTGTGTGTGTGTGTGTGTGTGTGTGTGTGTGTGTGTGTGTGTGAGAGATAGTGTGTGTGTGACGCTTCCTTCAGGTGCAGAGCAGCAGCTGTAAGGCGAAAGCCCGCTTAGGGGACAGAGGGCTATAGGGTCACCAGAGAAACGGCCACAGCTGTGGCCCTGACACACACACAGACTCACATACACACACAAACGCTATTTTAGCCTGTCTTACACTGGGACACACAACTTTTTCCACGATAATACCACACACATGCACACGCACACACATTCTCTATTTTTTTCCCCCTCACATTGGGAG
Organism: Clarias fuscus; assembly: GCA_030347435.1. Taxonomy (NCBI): domain Eukaryota; kingdom Metazoa; phylum Chordata; class Actinopteri; order Siluriformes; family Clariidae; genus Clarias; species Clarias fuscus. Next base: position 16,869,778 of record CM059211.1, on the reverse strand, counting down.
GCCAAATGAGTGCAGCTTTAAACAGAGAAGGCAGGAAGCCCATGCTCAGCGGTAGTGTGCACTCTCTGTGTGGACCAGTCCTGCCCTCCTGGCTCTCGTCTGTTAGTGGACCATGGGTCAGTTGCAAAGATAACAGTATAAGTGAAAGCAACCTCACTGCCGAAAGACCGACATATGTGCGAAACAGTAACCCGTAAAATGTTCGCTCATAAATTAAGCCGTGTTTTACTTGGACCACAACTGGATTATATAAAAGCTCTCCCGGAGAATAATACTCTGCTGCTGTGAAAAAAAAAAAAAAGTCTCTGTATATCTGCATCATGTCTCCTTTTTTCTATTTATGTGCTTTCATTGTGCGGAGAAGAAGATGTGGGTTAAGAGTGTCCCGAGGATGTGTGTGTGTGTAGTGTGTGGGTGTGGGTGTGTATGCAGCATTATGAAAAACACACACTCATGAAACACTGCACAAAGAAAGAGAAGATTGTTTTACCCACGCTTAAGCTTTAGCTCATTTGCATAGGTATGCTCATTAGCATTAGGTCTACGCGCTATAAAAGTGGAGCTCAATCCATCGTCTGCTTCCCAATAAGCATAATCCAGACAATGAACTGTGCTAATCTCATCTAATATGGAAATGAGCTTATCTAAACTCTGGTAAACATTATAGCCCCATTCCCCCACCACTCCAGGAAAAAAAAAAAAAGGTCGACAGGAATGTTTACTATGAACTAGAGAGTTTGTGTGTCTATACGACTACTGCAGACTAAACAGTGGTAGGAAAGCAATTATTTCCAAGTTAAATACCAACGTCTAGGAGTTTAAGGGTTCGCCTAACGACGATGAATAGTACAACGATTAATCATAAAGCCATATCATTAAGTCCCTGTACTGGAGTCGTCTTTGCTTTACATGTTTTTTTTTTTTGTCTTTTGTTCATTTTGCCCTTTCTTACTCTGGTGCGTTCTCCCTCCCTCTCACGCCACATCTGGAGTGTCCGTTGACAGGCTCTTGAACTGTTGACAATAAGTTGATGGGCTAAAGCCCCCCAATAAACATGACTGGTGCCAGCCCAGCTCAGCTGCGAGTGGTTAAGGCCGAGCTGAAAGCGGACCAGAGCAGGGGCCTGAGCGCCATTAGGCACTCTGTTTATGTCTGCATGCATGTGGCCTGGCCTGAGATCTGCGCATTTCATCACATTCTTGGGTTGCCTCTGCAGGCGTTCGGTTGCAAAACACATAAAAGCGAGGGCCGCCGAAGTCCTTGTTGGAGTGGTTGGCAGTTCAAGTATAGAGGTTACTCATAGCTGTAACACTATCACTGCATTAAAAAAAAAAGAAAAAAAAACATTCATGTCGTGGCATACATCTGCTGTATAAAGCGTGTGTGTGTTCGAGTGTTATTTAGCTGTTTGCCATTTGTCTGTTCTCTGTCTCTCACTTTTTTGGACACTTATTGCTCCTCAACAAGATAACATGACTGTGGCTCTCGTATTCAGATGGTCCTGGCACCAGAGCAGGTTGAGGAAAGTTCCATGAAAAAAAACAAAAAAAAGATCTGGAAGTGAAAACAGACTCAAGCTCCAGAGAGAGAGAGAGAGAGAGAGAGAGAGAGAGAGAGAGAGAGAATTCTAGATTCACTAAATACCCCATGTGCTTAGAAAACAAAATTATTTCTGCTTGTTTGTACTGGTTGCTGAGAAACTCAAATGTTTACAGACGCTTATTTCATTCATTCATCTTCAGTAATGACTTTATACTGGTCAGGGATGCGGATGAGCCAGAGCCGAGCCTATTCCGTGAGTCCTCAGTATGAAGTCAGGATGCACCCTGGATTCGCGCACACACACACACACACACATGCTCAGACACTCATTCACACCTATTGGCAATTCGGTACAGCCAGTCCACAAGTTCTTATGCAGTTGGGAGGTTGAAAGAAACCTGAGAACCTGAAAGAAACCCATGTGGACAGGGACAACTTTTCAAAATAGCACAATCTTTCTTCACAAACACATGAACATCTCATCATGCCAGATCATTGTGTTTGCTTGTGTGTGTGTATGTGTGTATAATGTCACTACAGCAGACCACTGGCCTAAGGAACAAAATCTATCATATTTCTGATGTTAAAACGCTGCTGCTCCTCTGTGGAGTGGAAAATGGTCCAGCGAGATTCTCTCTGTGGCCATGTCAGTTTTGATGGTTATAAAAACAGTAGGTCTTGGAATCATTTTTCACTTTTCCTCCTATCTCTTTCTCGCTCCCCCATGGGAATGATCTCTGTCTCTGTACTGTCCAGCCTGTCCTGTTTGAGACAGTCTCTGCCTGACAGGAGGTGCTGGAGCAGGACTTGGAGGCGGAGCTGGGCTCGGGCTAAAGCTACCACCGTTCTTCATCATCCTCTGTCAGAGTGACCCTGTAGCTCACATCCCAACAATGAGCTTTATTTCAGAGCAATGAATCTTCTATAAGGGTGTGGGTGGGTGACCGTGGGTGTGCTCCTTAGCTTGAACTGTCTCTTGACCCCTACGTGATCAAGATGGCCACCTGGGGTTCTTATCATCCAGGAAAATGTTAATGCTACGAGATTAGAAGCCAAGGAGATTACAGCATGGACCTTAATGCTCCGTTCTCTTTCCTCACAGAAATCCGATGCAAATCTGTGCCACTTGTGGACCCAAAACACACATGCACATACAGTATATGGTCATGTCGACACCCACACCAGATGCTGAGGGGGCGGTTTGAGTGGTCCACAAAAAAGATGAGATGAAACAGTAATGGAAACGATAGAGGCTGGGCTTACAGAGATGAAGCGAGAGAAGGAGAAAGAGAGATGGAGAGAGAGTGAGAGGTGGAATGGAAGAGGTGTTCCCCATATAAAAAGCCTCTTCACTGGTTTGGAAAATTAGCAGGGCTCTGTGGTCCACTGGAGCCTTTTATTTATTGATGTAAAGAAAGATAACGCCATCACCTTGCGCACTCACTCCATTTGCATGAGCAGGACGAGATTAGGAATGAAAATCAAGCCAAATAAATAAACCGCTGTCTTCCTCTCTCCGAGGCACGTTCTAACCGCACCATCATAGCAAACACTTGATCCAAAAGTCACGGCAAAGTTTATTTTTCAAACATTCACTCCCAGATCATCTGCAGCACATACAGTTATTAATCTTGGTGATGAAAGGGAATTACACAGCTTTGTTTATTGGCTGCTGATGTTGTAATGAGACTACTGATATACAAAGGATTTTCAGCTTTACCACCAATTAGGCAATTATTAACATCTGTAGTGCACAGCATCCCTCTAGACTGCTATGAATATGTGTGTGTGTGTGTGTGTTTGTGTAACTACAGTGGATGTGATAATCTGAAGGAACCTGACGTATTAGCTGCATGTCAAGTCAGCTTTGAGTGCTTCAGAGAGATTAATACTGTATAGTCATATAGGGTTGATCTAACACTGTCTTTGTATGGCATGGGGTGCCAAAATTTTTCATCATGGGCTTGAAAATTAAAATTATCGTTTTAAATTGCTAGCAGTTTGTTTTTTGTATTATCACTGATCAAATCTTCCAGCTCTACACCTTCTCGCCAATTCTCTTGTGGTTAATATAACAGGAACAGTCTGAATTATTAATCCAGTTGTTCCTTCCATATTAAACTTATCACTGATGTTGATGTGTGCTCTTATGACAATGCATTCGCTTTACTGTGATTGTTCCAGTTGTCTCTCAGGACGGAAGAGAATAAACACTATGTACTAAAACCAGAACGCCAAGTGCTATTAGCTCCTGAATGTGCTGAGGAAGAATGCCCAGCGTGTGTATGTAGGATAGGGGGCACGCCTATGAATAGCCGTCAACTGGCACTGCCACATTAAAGAGTGTGAACTCATCCTGTTGACAGGGAGATATGGTCAACATCAGCATGCGTCATACACCACAGCTTCTTAGCTAAGATGAAATCAGGCCATTGTTATTTTTTCACACACACCAACAGGATAGAAAATTCTGTTTCTTAGACACACACACTAAGTGTACAGACTCGGCTAACTTGAGGGCAAAGATGTGCTTTGAAGTGGCCATGGGAGGGCCTGAGCAGTCACGAGTATGGCGTGCGTGTGTGTGTGTGTGTGTGTGTGTGTGTGTGTGTGTGTGTGTGTGTGTGTGTGTGTGTGTGTGTGTGTGTGTGTGTGTGTGTGTGTTAGTTACTTATGCTGGAATTCTAGCACTAAGAGTGGGGTATAAGGCAGCTAGGCAGGGCAGTGTTCCTCCAGGAGGCCTCAACAGGGCAGAAAATTGGCATCTGCTAGTGATTCCGTGAGGCTGTGTCTGAACACTGCAGCCGCCTCCACTGTGCCTCACACCAGATGTGGCCTAAGCGCCTCTTTGGATTCCGATTTAAATCACCATTATTTCAGCTTCACACAATGCTCAGAGCCACACACACATGTAACCTCCTACCCTGCTCTCCCAAGGCTGACCCACCTCAATCACATGGCAAACCAGGTCAAGCACAAAGTGTGTTTAATGACAGAGGCAGACCCACCGGGAACCAAGAGCACAGGAAACCCTGACAACTGAGACAGAAAATTCAGGCCCAGCTCACTCTGGCGCCATTACTGCAGCAGCAGGACTTGGGTTTGATACGTTAATTAGGCTAGGCTTCCATTGATATATTCAACGGAGGAGAAGCGAAGGAGGTGTGTGCAAACTTTTGAGGCAGACCAAATCGATGGAAAACGTAGAGTGAGTTAATGAGGAGGTAGGAGGTATGACGTTTTCCCCAAACTTCAGGTATTTCATTATTCCATTCAAATGAAGATGGAAGCATCATATCCTCTCACTCTGTCTCTCTCTGCACAAGCTCAGAACTCTGATGGAGCCAATCAGGCCATCACTTGAGTGGAGGAGTCTATGAGATGTAGGTCAGCTCACTGGTGGTAGCGATTGTTCCCGCTCTCTAAAAGACAAACGCAGTATAGTACACACCACACAATGCATTCATTTCTTCAGTGTGTGTTGCATCTGTGTGTTCTTACTGTATATCATGCATAGCATTGCACATCTTGAATTCCTTTTGTGATAATATTTGCCACTGGCTTTCCTCATTTAATTCTTGAGTAAGCGCTGGCAGCCAGAGAGGCCTGCTCCTGTCTTCCTCCTTCTCTTCCTACTGCACAGCTCCCTGCTGCTGTTAGCCAGCGCTCTTTCGCACGGCTAGTGATAAAACACTGAAGAGGAAACAAAGGATGACACCTCGTAAAACATCACGGCGTTATTGCCCGCTTTACGTCCCACACACATTTTAGACACACACTTTCAGCAGTAGGCACAGCAGCAAGGCATGGATACAGAAGACGGAAGTAAAACTCAATCAATACACCAGGCCATAGTGATGGAGAATGAATTTGAAAGTGATTATATCTGTATACAGTGATCAATACACCTACACTTGTGCAAGCTGTGGGGTGGTGAAACCACCCTCCATAAATTTTACACTCCTTGTGAACTCATGACTGCGGTTTACAACTAAATACAGTATTCTCAGCATGCAGCATCGATAGAATACCATAACACTAGGGGTTGATGTATTTTTTTATTTTATTTTTTGGTAACTTTGCATTCTGTAGAACTGAAGAACATTGTGATAGATTACTACTGTAGGGTTTCTCAAACTTTTTGTAGAACTGTAAAAAAAAAAAAAAAATCCATAGATTCGGTTTATAGGTTTATTTATAACATGATCCAACATTTTGTATATTGTACAAAAAAATTGTGTGAAGTTTGGATTTAAACCCATCCAATTCAAGGAAAAGAAGCTAAATATCATAACAGCTATAAAACCCAATAAATATAATAATACATCTAAAATATTTTTTGTTGTGAATTCCACCAGTGACAATATTCAAAAACTAAAAAACACGGACCCATTGGCTATGCTTCATAGACGCCTAGTTCTTCAAAAACTTGAAAATCATTACACTAGGTCCTACAAAACACCCAAACACCCCCTCAACTTGGAATTCCAGTTCAGATGGTCACCTCAAGCCAGAGTTCAGCACATGACATCAGATCAACATGTTTTTTTTTTTTTGTTTTTTTTACACATGAAGTGTAAAAAATTGCTGCTAACAAAACACATGGAAACCCATGGAATCTATGAAACCCCCTCCCTCTCCACCACCTCTTAGCTAGAACTTGTGGAAGTAAAAACATACTCTAACATACTGCTTTGTCCTCACATTCCACTTCCAAGTTGACATTAAACATTAAACATTCTCTATTCATTATGTACCGTATGTTTCACCTGCCTGTTAGTTTTCCACTATCTGAGGCAATTGCTTTACTTAACACAACTAAAGCAAATCTCTGCATCTTAACAAATCTTTACTGAACATATGAACTAATAGACACCCAGGATCAATTAGTGCCTTTTTGATTGACAAGAATTTCATGTGTGCTGTGCTAATGAATGATGCTCTTTCGGGCTTCTTTCCCAGAATGGATGCGGTTCTGCATCGTCTGGATTTGTATTCATGATGATTCATGGAGCGAATGCTTCTATTGTTGAACCATTCAGGATCCTCATAACCTCTCACTTTCATTTGAATTTTCAATATAGCGAATGACCTCCTGCTTCTCTCTGTCTCAATAGTGAAGGTGTGTGTGTGTGTCTGTATTGTGTGATATGGGCAAAGATGGTAGGCATATGACAGATCAGGGCATTCAGGCCAGTGACATTCCTCCCAGCGAGCAGATCCATCCTGAGTTTAGGGTGAAAAATGCCGCGCCATGCTGCTGCTCAGCTGCAGATGAATGGAGCGATCTGTCTTGTCACTGAGGGTCGGCAGGAGAGGTTACATCCTGGTGTACCTGGTCTCCGGTGCTGACGCCTGCATGCCTTTACCTTCATTGGAGACGCAAGAGAAAGTGAGAGAGATAGGGAGGAAGACAGTATGTTTGTGTGTGTGAGAGAGAGAGAGAGAGAGAGAGAGAGAGAGAGAGAGAGAGAGAGAGAGAGAGACAGACAGAATACTGCTCCATCAAGCACTTCTTCAGTCCCTCTAGAGCCCATATCACATCCCCTCATCCTGAAGTCCTGCCGCCCTGAGCGCCAGGCTTGACACATCTATATGTTTTTCCCTCTGACCTTTCGGCGTCCTTTCTGCCAGCGCCTGTAAACCATAAGCTGATATATGAAGGCAATTTTTAGCGGTGCCACTTGTATCTGAGTGATTGTGCACACTTTACATTTCGGGGCCTGCCACTTTGCCACTTCCTCAAGATCTCTTTATTTGCTTTCGCCGAGACTGAAGTGGAGAAATTGTAAGAAAGAGAGGGAAAAAAAGAAGAGAAAAAGGCAGGCCGGTGTGGCCCATTCCCAACTGCCCCCAGGGCAACAAGCCTGCAGTTCATCAGTCTAGTGAGCCAAGCCCTGGGGCCAAGCCTGACCAGTCGCAGCTGAGCTCACACGTACACTCCCACACAAACACACACACCAAGACTCAACCACTCAAAGTCAAAGCACGGGTCTATCGCAACGTAAAAAGAGGATGAGTGTGACACAGTAACATAAACAAGAGTTGAAGAAAAGGTTCCTGAAAAGGTTTATGAAGGGCACATATCACTACTTCTGCAGCTGAGTCTTTGGGATTTCTCTGTGAACTAAAACTGTGAACTATGAAACACACACACACACACACAAAAAAAAGTCTCAGGATGCAGAGTTTTTGACTTTATAAGTAAAAGATGATTTTTAAAAAATCAGCAAGGATCTGGAACATATGTGTAGCAGGTTAAAATATGATTCTGCCAATAAAGTGCTACAGAAGTTTTATATCCCTGTGAAGTGCCATCACTGTGTCCCAGGAGACTCCAACGCAGACAGACAGAGAGAGAGAGAGAGAGAGAGAGAGAGAGAGAGAGAGAGAGAGAGAGAGAGAGAGAGAGCTTGGTTAGCAATCCAGCTTCCACCTTCAGCTCTTTTCAATTACACATGTTCACTGTCACTTCATAAAAGCCCGGGTCAGCTACACTTCCATCTCTTCAGCAGCTGTACTGACATCCCAACAAAGCAGTCATTAAGGACTGTCTTGCACTAGACAATTTCACTTTATTTGCTCTGGGGAGAGCTATCATTATATACTAACCGAAGAAAAGCTGGGGGAAAAAAATTAACAATGCTAAACCGTCCAAAAGCAAAAGTACTTACACAAATCAATTTCTGCTCCCTCCTTTTTCTCGCCTCCTCTCAGGATTGTCTGTCCCTATTTCTCGTTTAGCATGCTGACACTTTAATCTGTTGTAACAACTCGTAAATGGCACTTTCGTTCTCAGTGATATAAATATGAAATGATGTGCTAAAGAGAAAATCTTTTATGCTTTACTAGGTTAAGACTAATACAAATAAAACGTGCATCTTTAACTAAAAACAAGGGAACGTAATGGGGGGGGGGGGGGGACGCTGCACATTTCAATATCATTTGCATTTTGATTTGGTGTCGGATTTTCAGCGAGTTGACTATTTTTCTCCCCTCACTCTCACACACTCTCGCTCTCTCCCTAATATCTTTCAGGATCAAAGGCTTTCATTTGGTTTAACTCCTTGAAGCATTGTTTGCCTCCTAGGACTACAACAAAGTTCTTTCAGTGTGCCAGATTCAGGAGAATAAAGAATTAGTTATTCCTGGACTAATTTGACATCAAACAGAGGCGAGCCAGGGTGGGAGAAGATAAAAGTGGTGATGGTGACCGGGAAAGATTAGCCATATGTTTCCACAGGCAGCGGAGCACCCAGGGCACTGTAACTCTCTCTCTCTCTCTCTCTCTCTCTCTCTCTCTCTCTCTCTCTCTCTCTCTCTCTCTCTCTCTCTCGTTCACACACACAGACACAAACACACCCTCTCATCACACTCTGGCCTAGAAAGTATACCCCTAACACACAGTAGACAGAAAGCCAAACCTCAAACAATAGAAAAATAGGTCAAATAAATTATTATTATTATTATTATTATTATTATTATTATTATTATTATTATTATTATTATTATTATTGTCATTGTTGTGTTACTACCTAATATTTATACATTATCACATAAACAGTAAATGAATGTGATGATGATGACCTATTCATTAAACGAAACCTATTTAATGTCCCAGGCTGTCACTGTGTATAGAGATATCATATAGATGTGGCCAGTGTGTAGATATCTCAGTGGATTAAATCTCTATCAGAGCTGTCTAAATGACCTCTTCATTGCATATACTTGCAGTGCTTATAGTCCTGTAATATAATTAGAGCTGTAAATGAGAAGTGACACAACTTAATCTGTAACATATTTCCAGTTCCAATGCCAAGATTAAAATTAGTGGCTACCAAAGCAACAGATCCTGTCCTTGACATGTCTAATACCATTTCTAACGCAAACACGTCGACACGTAAAAGTCAAATGCCTTTTATTTATTTATACACGTGGACAAAATTGTTGGTACCCTTCGGTCAATGAAAGAAAAACTCACAATGGTCACAGAAATAACTTTAATCTGACAAAAGTAATAATTTTAAAAGATTCTATGAATGTTAACCAATGAAAGTCAGACATTGCTTTTCAACCATGCTTCAACGGAATTATTTAAAAAAATAAACTCATGGAACAGGCCTGGACAAAAATGACTGTACCCCTAGAAAATACTGAAAATAATGTGACCAAAGGGACATGTTAATTCAAGGTGTGTCCACTAATTAGCATCACAGGTGTCTACAATCTTGTAATCGGTCAGTGGGCCTATATATAGGGCTCCAGGTAGTCACTGTGTTGTTTGGTGACATGGTATGTACCACACTCAACATGGACCAGAGGAAGCGAAGGAAAGAGTTGTCTCAGGAGATTCGAAAGAAAATTATAGACAAGCATGTTAAAGGTAAAGGCTATAAGAACATTTCCAAGCAGCTAGATGTTCCTGTGACTACAGTTGCACATATTATTCAGAAATTTAAGATCCATGGGACTGTAGCCACCCTCCCTGGACGTGGCCGCAGGAGGAAAATTGATGACAAATCAAAGAGACGGATAATCTGAATGGTAACAAAATAACCCAGAAAGACTTCTAAAGAGATCCAAGGTGAACTTCATGCTCAAGGAACATCAGTGTCAGATCGCACCCTCCGTCGTTGTTTGAGCCAAAGTGGACTACATGGGGGACGACCAAGGAGGACACCATTGTTGAAAACAAATCATAAAAAAGCCAGACTGGAATATGCCAAACTACATGTTGACAAGCTACAAAGCTTCTGGGAGAATGACCTATGGACAGATGAGACAAAAATGGAACCTTTTGCCAAAGCACATCAGCTCTATGTTCACAGACGGAAAAATGAAGCATTTCAAGAAAAGAACACTGTCCCTACTGTGAAACATGGAGGAGGCTCTGTTATGTTCTGGGGCTGCTTTGCTGCATCTGGCACAGGGTGTCTTGAATCTGTGCAGGGTACAATGAAATCTCAAGACTATCAAGGGATTCTAGAGAGAAATGTGCTGGCCAGTGTCAGAAAGCTGGGTCTCAGTCGCAGGTCATGGGTCTTGCAACAGGACAATGACCCAAAACACACAGCTAAAAACACCCAAGAATGGCTAAGAGGAAAACATTGGACTATTCTAAAGTGGCCTTCTATGAGCCCTGACCTCAATCCTATTGAGCATCTTTGGAAGGAGCTGAAACATGCTGTCTGGAAAAGGCACCCTTCAAACCGGAAACAACTGGAGCAGCTTGCTCATGAGGAGTGGGCCAAAATACCTGCAGAGAGGTGCAGAAGTCTCATTGACAGTTACAGGAATCGTTTGATTGCAGTGATTGCCTCAAAAGGTTGTGCAACAAACTATTAAGTTAGGGGTACCATCATTTTTGTCCAGGCCTGTTCCATGAGTTAATTTTTTTTTTATAATTCTGTTGAAGCATGGTTGAAAAGCAATGTCTGACTTTCATTGGTTAACATTTATAGAATTCTTATTTATTATTACTTTTGTCAGATTAAAGTTTTTCTGTGACCATTGTGAGTTTTTCTTTCATTGACCGAAGGGTACCAACAATTTTGTCCATATATATATATATATATATATATATATATATATATATATATATATATATATATATATATAAAACAAATCATACATACATTGTACACATGGTTTTATTATTATTATTATTATTATTATTATTATTATTATTGTAGACTATTTTTCCATATTTGAAAATACAATGCCACCCGATACGCATGCTCTTAATTCATTTCTTGTGGCGCTTGATATAATGGCATACTATCATTAAGCTGAAGTGCTTAAGTTAGCATTTTCAACCTATTTTTTGTTTTCATGTGAATGGAGGCTTCCAGCATTTTAAAATGGAGAAAGGGAGCACTTGATTTTGTTTTTCTTCCCAAACCCAAAGTTCATGTTTTCAACAATGTTGTATTCCAGGATAGAGCTGTGGTGTTCAGTCAAAGTTGGTCTAAATCTTAAACTGTAACAAATATACCTTAATTGTCCCTGAACAAGACACACACTCTCACACTCACATTTTCATATGGAAACTACAAATATGTGGAAACAGGAAATAGACATACCTAAACACATATAAAGTCAATTTGCATAAAACTACACAATGACAACTGTGTGCATAGGATTACTTTCCAGCTCTTTCTTGCACATGAACGCGATGGAGAACGAGCCAGATTAGTTAAATGGGCCAGAAGGGAAATAATTGCCTGGAGTCAAAAGTGAACTAAGATACAATGGTCAAATATCCAACAGCTCGTGAGCCCCTCCACTGGGCTGGACAGAGTAACAAGAGTAATTGGCCACTACGTCACTTATCTAACTGTGCATCATGGATTTTCTTCCAGCATGTAGTAGAAGTGAATGGCAAATGATTTATTCACTTACTGTAATTTGGCAATGAACATGTATCCTCACTCTAAATTTAATTACAGTGTTATTGTACAGCACACTTGTAGTTCTCTCCCGCTCTCTCTCTCTCTCTCTCTCACACACACACACACACACACACACACACACACACACACACACACACACACACACACACACACACACACACTCTCTCTCTCTCTCTCTCTCTCTCTCTCTCTCTCTCTCTCTCTCGCTCTCACACACACACACACACACACACTCTCTCTCTCTCTCACACACACACACACACACACACACACACATTGGAGAATCCTAAACCACTGATGAAAATGTACTCCTATCTCTCTTGACATTAATGGCTGGTTGACTTCAGCCATGAGTATCCCCAAAGCATTGTATGTACATAATTCATTTCTCCATTGATCCGTGTTTATTTTTTCCTCCCCTATATGGTCATGGCAAAAAGGACTTTTAGCAGTTATTGTGTCAGATAATGTGTGTTACTCTGAATGTATCTGGGTGGAGGAGATGCTGGTGTCAGCAAGAGGGGAAAATGAAAAGAAGGTGTGGTGGCCTGGGAAGTGATGAAGGGATTCAGAGGTGTAGAATGGTGCTGGGGGAGGACATGGGGTAGAGAAGGTAGCAGATGAAGAAGATGATAAACTCCGTCAACCAAATCTGCCAGATGGCACGGGATCAAGCCCTCCAGAGAGATGGAATACAAACACAAACATTTTATTCGCATCCTGCACTAATGTACACATGCTCTCTCTCATACACGTTTGTCTTACTATCTTTGTCGATATGATTATTAATGCAGCTAAGAAATGCAGTGCATAGACCTAAATCTAACCTTATACTTAACTGTAGTGAGTAAAGGAGACTTTTTGAATATTTTAGATTTTTGTTAGTTTGATTTGTATATAAAGGATGCAGTTTTTCATTAAAAGAATAAGGGCGGCCTATATTTCTATCCTTATTAGGTCACACTAAAATGACCAGAATATGATATGTGCACATGAATCCAGCACTCAGACAATACAAACCCTACTGCAAACAAAGATTTTGGATAAAACCCAAGTAAAGACTTTGTATTCTAGTGTAAGTGTAAGCAATAGTAGCACCTCACTGGCACTCCACACATATGAATCCTTGTCTTTGTCTTTTTTTAGACCATTATACCATGTTGGTGTTTTTTCATACTTTATCTTCCTCCCTCTTCCTCTCAGTTCATATGCTTTTAATTCTTTCCATGATTTAGGTATATTTCCCCACAAGGTCAAAGTGACAGATATTTCTATTCTTATAAGGAATCAAAAGATAAAAACAAATAAATAAATAAAAATACCCCAAGGACACACACCTAGCTATAAACGGCATGATTCCTCACATACGTGACATTTATCTGTCTTCCCTTCTCACTCTTGTGCACACAAAAATATACCCATGCCCTCCTGAACACAGACAAAGCCCACATTTCCCCCGTGCCCACATGAAAAAGCCGTCCATAATCTGCTCCCCTATAGCCCATGGCACAGATTCTTTATCTATTTCATATTCATATTTCTCCATGCAGCTGCATCATTTCTCTAGGATGTTTATGATTATCCTTTTTGAATACATTAGCATAATTATATAACTTTACATAGTCCATCAGTTTCCCAGTCTTGTGGACACACATGGGAGGATTCTGTTTGTCTTTAGAGTTCACCCTTAAAGGGCATGACAGCGGAGAAAAACTATAAGCCCGCTTTTTTTCCTGTGAAAAACACAAAATGATGTATTTCTAGCATAATTTTGAGAGTACTGTGGTGCATGAGTAAAAATTTATGGATTGCCCTGCCAGCAGAGTAAATTATGCATAGTACTGTGTTGCTATCTGAACAATGATCTTGTTGATCTCATGTTTAGAGGAATGAACAATGTCTACATCCTTTATATCTCTATAAATGTAGGGGTTCAAAGGCCTGGCTTGTCTTTGGAAGAGGAGATCCAGTGATTCCACTTCCTGCAGAAACCTGTCCCAGGTCTGTGATAAGTTGAGCAGAAATTCATGGAAGATTACCAGTCGGGCCTGCCAAGCCCTGCCGCAGTGCCCGTAATAGATACTTGCGAGCTCTAAATCCTAACAGGCCACGCTACATCTGTCAAGCATGCCCTGAGAAGACTCCCCTAGTTCAGATGTTATCGCTATTATGCCTGCATCAAAAGATTTAGTGTCCACCCTCAAGGATGGTTATGTAGTGTGGTTTGCAAGGCAACACAACAATCCGGGCAGACCCGGGGAAATGGGAGGCAAGTAGAGGAAGAATGAGGGAGGAAGTGTTGGGGTTGCGAAGAAAGAGAAACGAACAGATAACCCACAGATCATAACCGAACAAAAACGATCATAAACTCCTAAGGGATGTTTGCAGCAGGGGGAAAAAGAATGAAAACAGAGAAAGAGATGAGCATGGTGGTGGCATTGTGAACAAAGTGTCGTGCACTCATCATACCCTCATTTCATAGCTTCCCCGTTTCCTGTAGCCACACAGTACACCTGAACCATGTGGGAAAGCAGTGGCAATAGAGAGTGGAAAAAGGGAATGAGACAAAAAAGAAAGCGAGCACGAGAGATAGAGATAGTGTAGACAGAGCGAGTGAAGAGCAACTGGCAGCTCTCGTTCCCCCCTCTTTCTTGGACTCCAGCTCGACTTTAATCTGTAGCCTTACCAGATCATTACAGGGCTACTGGCCCTCTGGGAGCTGGGGGAAAAACTGACACGAGCTGTCTTCTGCTCTCCGCAGCAACGCTTCATCTGGGCTCTATTAAAAAATTTAAAGAGCCTCCAGCAGGTTCTTAGCCCTGAAAATGGACAGTATCCAAGTGGCAAAGGGAGAGAAAAGAGAGGGAGCTGATACAGAAGAGCTAGCGGGGGGGTCCGGAGAGTCAGGCCGGGGCCTGAGCATAGCACAAGCCCAGACAGCTGCACCAGCGCCTGGGAGGCCCGCTGTGGCTCTGCCCGGCCAGGCTGCTATACACCACCATACCAAAACATGATTATATTATTATTTCACTGTCTGCTCGGCCTGCTCCTCGGCACACGGGTGGGAGGGAGCCGGCGAGGCATTTAGGGGATTAGGATACGTAGCATCCCCGTGGGTCAGCTGCTAATCAGAAGCCTCCCGAGATTTCGCCAAGATTTTCTCCTTATGAATAATTTCACCAAAGGCAGAGAAAACGGGGCACATTATTTAGAGAGGGAGAGAGGCTTTTGATGTATTTTTCCCTGAATAAGCACTGGTACTCGAGGATTTCTAGCCCTTCAGAGCAAGAGGGACCAGCTTATTAAATGCTCCTGCCGCAATGCCTGCGAGCTAGTCGAGATTAATATCAGCGTAACCTGTTACTTAATTCATTATGGGGATACAGGCTAATTTGATTTGATATTATTTTAATAAAGTTCTGTGATATATAAGATTGTTTCAGGCTATCAAAATAATTTTCCAGTTATTACAGTTATTCATGCAAGTCCTTTGATAGCAGCAGTTGGTCCTTGCCTGTCCTGAATACATTAGTCCTCGAATGATTCATTCAAGGCTATGTTGAAATGCTAAGGGAAAGGAAGCATTGTGACAATGCAGGAATGTAGTCTGGAGGTCTTGAAAGGGAAAAAGGCCAATGAAAGATAGATGAAGGAGGGGAAGGGTTTTACGATTTAACTTGTCAACATTTCTTTAAGATAACTTCTTTTGAAACAAAGCACTGTACATCCTATACACTTCAAATTATAGCCTATGCACATAATGAATCGGCCCTGTACATTAGAAAATAGAATTCTTGTCTTCTCCGTGTAGGGGGCATGAAAGTCATTGTCATACATAATCACACAGTCCAGAATGCTTGAATGATAATTTTTCTGGCGTGCTGGCTCAAGCCAGATGAATGCTATATAACTTTAATGATAATCTTTCTGGCATGCAGCTAAATGCTATATAACCGAGTCTAACAATATAAAAGATACTAGAGATAATATTGATTTCTATTCAGAGGCCTTACATGTAAACTACTTTTACTATCTATCTGTCTTTGACAGACCTGCAACAGGGGTTTTCAACTGACAACAATGAGGGACAATGAGGCTTAGGGGTTTTAGTTGCCAGTATTCTCTGTACACGGGTGGCTTAGTGTTTAGCACTGTCGCCTTGAACCTCCAGGTCCATGCGTTTCCCAAATACCCATAGTGTGTCCCCATGAATGTTACACCACAGATGTACAAATGGGAATAAATACAATGGTCATCATTGGCCTCCAGGGTTCCCAGTAGAACTACAGAGATTCCTAGATGGATAGATGGATAGATGGATCCTCTTTAATACATTAAGCCTAAAAATGTAAACCTTCATATACCTTCATATATAATAACAGTCTATTCAACTGTGTTTTTTTATTTCGTATGTTTTATTTCATTGTTCCATATTATCACATGCAGATAAGTACAGTACTGTGTAAAAGTCCCGAACCATTAATTTCCTCATATTTCGCTTCCAAAGAGCCAGATTTTCTTGTATTTTTATAATGTAATCTTGAAGAATAGTTCTCCAGACTTTCTAAAGGACTTTCTTGGCTCTTACTTTGGCTTGAAATTTTTGAAGTTTTGAAGCACTTGAAGATTTTTTCAGTCCAGGTCCTGAAACTACCTAGACCAGTTTTATACTAGTTTTAGAGGAATATATTTTCTTTGTTAAGCCACACAGTGATCTATGAATCATTCAGCCATAAAAACATCTAACATAAGGCATAAACCAGTGAGATATAGGTAAAGATGATGACAGATGATCAGGTCGGTGATTAGTATACTGGTGATGCTGAATGCTGAGTGGTTTGTAGTCACTTTGTAGTACAGTAAAATAAAAAAATTCTTTAATTCAATTTACATAATTTAAATTTATTTAATATGAAAAATAAGGGGTGAGCCAAGTCTTTTGCACAGTACTGTAGGTACTGTACTTTGTGAAATCTATTCAGTTTAACAACATCTATATTTGCTTTATAGAGCTTAAAAGGAAATAGAGAAGGAATACCTTGTTAATAAAAGAGGTTTGAAATGACAGTCTTTCACATTTGACAATGTGGCAAACATTAAGGTGGATGGACTACAACAGCAGCAGACAGCACTGGGTTTCATTCCTATCAGCCAAGAACAGGAATCTGATACTCACTGAAAACTGAAAAAGAACTTTTTTTTCTTCAACAGACCAGTCTGTTTAAATAAGCATTATAGACCACAATAATTCAAATGATACACTCAACCAACAATAGAACAAGCTAATTATCTTTGTTTTAGCAGGGGAAAATTTTTTTTTTAAGTTTTTCAATAGGAGCTGTTTGTGGCTGGTGGTTCAGGCACTCTTGTAAACATTGATGGATTCATGAATTTAGCTAAGTATCAGGATATTTGAGCCCAAAATCTGGTTGCCACTGCCAAGAGGTACAAACATACTGTACTATGTCCTAATCAGTGCAGCTAGGTTTGAAGACGTACAAATCCATGTTTTGCACCGACCACATTATTCTCCAAAACTTTTCAAAAAAGAGAAATACGTAATGAAATGATTTTCCGTGCTTAAAAGTTTCTGCGTGGACAAGTGGACAAATACAGTGGACAAATCTCTACAAGATTTTCCAACCAGGTCGGAATCACTGCATATCGCTCCTAAATGATGGTGACCTCTGGGTCCTTAGACAAAGATGCAAGACAAAATTACCTTTGTCACTAGTTTTTTAGCAAAAAGGGCAGTGGTGGCTCAGAGGGCTGTTGGGCCCTTGAGCAAGGCCCTTAACCCTATCTGCTCCAGGGGTGCTGTACCATGGCTGACCCTGCGCTCTGACCCCAGTTTACGCTGGGATATGCGAAGAAGGAATTTCACTGTGCTGTAATGTATATGTGACAAAATAAAGGCTTTACTTTCCTTTACTAATTAGGTAAATAAGATACTATCATGCTTTCTTCTAGTCAGGGCTAATGATTTTTTTTATGTTTTAATTATATGCTCTATGTATGTATTATTATATGTATTATTGTTTTCTGTTTTTTCAACACAACCTAGCCAATATGATCAAATTAATTTTCTTCATTTTAACCAACTATTAAATAATTATATGAAGACAAATAAGGCAAAGAAATACCATAAGCATGGATAATCAGTTGTTCCTATATATGGTTGTCCATCTGTTCCAATGGCCAAAAAAAAAGTTCATTTTTTGAGTTCTATGTATTTGCATTCCCATATTCAGTAGCCATAATAAGTGTTATCTTTTTTAAAATCTTTTTTTAGTCATTGACCAATAACAACATAATTAAAAATTCACCTGCAGTGTTTGAGTGTGTGTGTGTGTGTGTGTGTGTGTGTGTGTGTGTGTGTGTGTGTGTGTGTGTGTGTGTGTGTGTGTGTGTGTGTGTGTGTGTGTGCGCGTGTGTGTGCGTGCGTGTGCGTGCGTGTGCGTGCGTGTGTGTGTGTGTGCGTGTGTGTGTGTGTGTGTGTGTGTGTGTGTGTGTGTGTGTGTGTGTGTGTGTGTGTGTGTGTGTGTGTGTGTGTGTGTGTGTGTGTTTAAGAAATCCCTATAAGATTTAGAAAGTACAGTAGTTTGGAAAGGTCTGCATAACTGCAGTAATTTTAAACAACTCTATGTGTACAATAAAAGCCCAGGCAAGAGCATTCACAAGGACTAGGACCTTTAAGCCTTTTTCATCTGCAGGGAAAAAGAAAGGAAATAGCATCCATTAAAGTAGTCTGCTCAGGTCTGTGTTCTGCTCACTAAAACAAGACTCACATTGTATGACCCTGACTTCAGTCTCCTATAAGCTTTATTACCTCGCAGACTAACCCCAAACGCTCCACTCAGCTTATGGTTACA
Organism: Clarias fuscus; assembly: GCA_030347435.1. Lineage (NCBI taxonomy): Eukaryota > Metazoa > Chordata > Actinopteri > Siluriformes > Clariidae > Clarias > Clarias fuscus. The sequence goes on along the minus strand of CM059211.1, from coordinate 16,850,952 downwards.
GTAGCCCACTCCATTCTCTTTAGAGGTGAGCAAAGAATTGGACTAACAAAAAGGAGGGCCTGCTCATCTGTCTTCTGAGTGTTAGGAATTCTTCTTTTAATCTTTTTATCGTGTTCCTTTTTTTTCCCACAAAACCTTTTGTGAGTCTACAAACTACTCAACTCAGCAAACAAACACCAAGAATTTCAATCCATATAAAAGAGTAACAAGATGAAATACCGCCTTGCATCTTGGCGACTGATTTAGTAGAAAAGGAAAAATTACTGGGCTGATCAAACATGATTTGTGAAGAAAATACTTCCAAAGAAAAGCATTCCTCTGTGAAGAACAATAAAATATAAAGCCATTTCCCCAAGTCATTCTTTTGAAAGGAAAAAAAAAATTCCATGGCAGAAATCAGTGATGTTGCAGTTCTTTTTGGTTATGTGAAGCAAGTCCAAGGTGTAACTGACCACGGAGACATTAGTCAGACGAAGGCTTTGTTTGTTTCTGTCTCTTCTGCGATGGTTTATTGAATAAAACTCTCACCTCAGCCTGTAAAATTGGGCACTGAGATTCCACTGATGTGGACTGCTGTGTCAAAGCAGTAGCAAGGTTTCTGTTCACGTTGTGAATTATTTTGGAAATACAAAGAACACGCTTCCTCCTCATTTTCTAGGAATTGGATATACACTTGATATACACCACATACACTTTCATTTATTGACAGCATTCGCACAAAGTGAGTTCTTTATTTAGAAAGGCCTGGGAAGAGATGCGATGCACAAAGCAAAACAGCCATGTTTCTTTTAGAAGAGAAGTAGAAGAAGCTACAGAGAAAGACAAGGCTTGTCTTTTAAAAAGATGCCATGGCCCTAATGCAGAGTGATAGTAGCAAGTAGTGTGCCATTCCTCTCTTCTCTGTGCTTGCACTGGCAGGTGATAAAACAGTTTTACAAGCTGTAATAAAGCACCACTTCTATGCCACCGGACAGAGAAAGATGCCTGTGCCTTTTTTATGTACTATTATAATATTATTTTTGTTTGCATCTATATTTATTGCATCTTGGTGTCCTTCAACCACAGTGTTGCGGTTACAGCAGGCACAGATTACACTGTAAAAGCATAATGCAGGCATACCGTCACCAGGGCCACTGATACACAACTTCCTGCGCTTGTTTCATCAAATAGTTTGTGAGAGGCCCTTATCTAAATAGTGAACTGCCTACAGGAGTTCACTTATGGTAACCCTGTAAATGACAGCGGCCAAGGGTGCAAGCTGAAGTAACAAACCTGCTACAAGAATCCATACTCTTGTACTGTATATTGTGTTGTGCTTCACAAAGACTGGAATAAATTAGTTGGTACTAAATAAGCATCTTGAGCTGAAAGTTCATTTTAATTGTAAAATATGTTTAAAGCAATGCACATTTGAATTGCAAACACATATTTCCTCTGAGAGATGCTACATTATTGTGGTTTATGATGGCGCACAGTTCAATATTCTGAGCTGGTTGAACAAGAATGTATTTCAACTCCAAAATTATTTCGCTTGCAGTGATAGTATAGTAATAAAGAAGTTATTGACCAAATCATATTGATCGGCTAGTCCTGAGGCGCATAAAGCTGACCTTGGAATCCCTTAGTACCTTCCTCTTTGCCGCCTTCCTCCTCACCCGCCACTCAATAATATATTATTTCATACATTTAAGCAGGACAACAAATAGCTGTGCACTACAAGGTGAAGAATTGCTGGTAAATTTTTCATGGCTATTTGCCTGTAGGAATTTGGCAGCTCTGTGTGAAGAGTGATTAAAATCGGGCCCCAGTCAAGACTTGATTAGGGGTTGCCATTCAATGAGAGCGAGAGGAAAAAAGAACGAAGGATAGCAAAATGAGAGAAGGAAAAATGGCTTTTTTTTTCCCTTTGCCTAAATAAGATAATGACCTTGAAGTCTAAGCTGCAAGAGTAGTAGTGCTAACTCCTTTCAAGCTGAATCTTGATTTATTCACAAGGTTAAAGGCGTAAAACAATTGCCATTGATTTGGTCCAGGTAATTGCTGCATGTGATGGCATCTGGTAAGACCTTTGTCCTAATGGAGAGGAGGGCACTAAAATGCCTAACAAAGCTGCTTTCCACCGCTGAGATTAAAGCCCATCCTTACTTTGTCTTTTGTTTTACTTTTCTGTTAGTCAAGGACCCAGTTGTGAGCTAGAGGAAGAAGAAAAAAAAAAAAAAGGAAATTCCTGTCACTAGAAGCAATTGATTGATTGTCAAGACTGCCATCATGGGCTAGCATATGGTTCTTAATCTCAGTACTATGCCTCCGCTGTGCTGCAAAGTCTGGTGTTTTTCTTACACTAGCACATCTGACTTGTCTTTTAAAGGGCATGAAAATTGAGTAGATTAGATAATGGGTATCCAAGCCATTCCACAGCTGGAATGGGCTTGAGAATGGATTTCTATGGTCCAAAAAACTACCAAATAGAAAATTATGGAAGGTTTGTGTAAATCGCCAAATAATGTTTATTGCAAAATAGTCTGTGCAAAAAATGAATTAGCTGTACCTTCATTGTAGATTGTCTATGTTTCCAACATGCTTTCATCAGCAAGTAGTTCGGCAGCTTCACGACTCGCTAATTTAGTCTTCAGCTCTGGTTAGTGTTAATGAGTTTTTGCAGGTTCTCCCTGTTTTCCACTTCCCAAGTCATGGGATTGGATTAGTGGTACTAAATTGACCCATATCTGAAATGGTATCTCATGCCCTGTTCGCCTGGGTGTCCCATCAAGGGTGTATACTTTACCTACCTTGCTGAAATCACTCCCAAGATCTGAATCCACTTCAGCTATGACTATTACTGAAGATACCTTGGTCTCTACAACCCATGAACAGTGGCCTTGATTTTCAGATTAAGAAATCAATGTATAAGGAAAAGGGTGGTTATTCTTTGTGAAATATTCACCCAGTTTCGTGACCATTCAGCTGAAACAGCTGCTTGACAGACAGAAAGGATTCTATCCATTATTAAAAGCCATGTTGACAATTTATAGAGGGTAATAAGGAGTATATCAATTTAAAACTGATGGAGCTAAAACATCACCGTCTTTCTCACGTTCTGCTCAGCAAATATGCTGTCATGCTGTATGATTCACTAGTGCATACAAGATCCTCTTAGAACTTTGACATCAGCACTTGTGTTCAGGCCTCTCTCATCAGCTGTGGCTCATTTTACTAATGGTGCATGAAAAGGATCAAGTCTCCTTAAGTTTTCTATCATGGCGATGTGTGTTGTCTTGTCACTCCCTATGTCAGGCCATGGTAGGAAAACCTTCCTCCTTGCCCTACATTTCATGTATCTTGCACAGCACTAGGCTAGTCTGCCAGGGAAGAGCTCCTCATTTGAATCAATTATACATAGCTGTCTCCTGAAGTTGGCTTGCATTTTTCATGTAGATAGAAGATAATTTATGAGTTAATACGTCAGGTCGACATGACTGTAAAAGCAGCGGCCTGTCCTTTCTCTGGCCTCGAGAGTTGAGGCAACGAGTAAACAGGGTTAGAGCACGTTTCCTATAAACAGTAAAGCAAGCTTGGCTAAAAACCAATCGTCTTGGGGTCGGCATGCTCTGTCATGCAGGATTAATAAATGCTAGCCAATTAATTTACTTCACCTGTTTCTCATTAAATTACTATATACAAGCTCTATTCATAGTCCATGTGTGGAATTAAAAAATCTATTGTTGAATTTATTGTTATTCTATTGTTATGACTCTGTGTTTACATCTTTGGATTAAAGTCTGTGTAACTTGTTGCTCAATCCCAGTTATGTTGTAGAGAAAATATTGTTCTGGCGGTTTGGATCCATTTGGTCCCTTAGAAGACATGTCCACTACAAATCAATATAAAGTTTATCATCTATATGTTACAATGAAACTTTTCAATCCTGAGAGAAATAGTCTCCTCCAGGACAACAAAGTGGTGGCACAAGGGTTGCCCCCCATTATTATGGATATAGAATCATGTTTAAATGCAAGGTTGGCAGTTAGCAGTGTTTGAAGTACTGTAGCATGGTGGCACAGCAAGTATTACCAAAGCGGCCTGTTCCTGCCTGGACAGAGTTTCTCTTCTTGTTCCTCCCTATGTCCACATGGATTTCCTTTGGGTTCTCTGGATTCATCCTACCTCACATCCAGGGTTTATTCCTGCCTTGCATCCATTGTTCCCTGTCACTCTGGATCCCTGATCAAGACAACCATGACCAAGATAAAGTGATTACTGTGAATTAGAGAACTGTCTGCCTTTTGTTTGTTTGTTTGTTTTTTTTTTCCTCTCTTAACTTTTACTAATCTGTTTGTGTACACACATTTAGTTCATTTTTATGTATATCTGTCTCAGAAATTATTTTGTGTAGTCGTTTTCCAAGTATAGTACAATCTGAAAAATGAATGAAGGACACAGAAGAATGTGGGTAGATCTGTGCAAATGACACATTCATAAGGATGTTTACTTACTATCAATGATATATTTCACCTTCTGCAGGATGCAACATCTGGTTTTCCGCTTTTAAGCTTGAAGAATTAATCAAATATAAGGAGTGCATTCAGCTGCACTCTTCCTTCTACAGTCTCTCACCCTTGCACCAACTTTTTTTCAGAAGGTGTTGCCAGCATCTGGCATTTTTGCATAATGTGTGAGGTGTTTGGAAAGGGGGTTGTTGTTGGATGGAACAAATGGCTTTTTTGACCTAGTAATTAGCTCGGGAAGATGCAAGCAAGAGGCTGGTGATGAAGCTTTGTGGCCAGATTTTTACATGACTGCATAAATTATCATTTATGAAACCATAATACCCTGTTGTGATGTTGCAGACCCATTAGAAGACAAAGCAGCATCATTGCTATGGTGTGCAAGGTGTTTATCCCTTCCAATGGCTTACGCAGTGCAAATATATTAAATCGAGTGAAAGCAACATATAACGACAACACACACAAGAGTGCACATGAAAGGCCGAATTGAAGACATACGAAGGATACGCACGGAGTAGTGAGATCTGCTGTGGATATGGCAGATTTGACACAGGAAGCATTTAAGATTGTCTTTGAAACAGCTGTCATTACAGAGAAGTAAAAAAGGAACACAATTAGGAGTGTCAGTCTGGTGATTCATCACCCTCCATTAGGATGCTCCGCTGTGTGAGGAGACGCTACCGTTCACTGCTGGCCACAGCTGCACCCAGTCAGCCTGTCAGGCTTAGTGACACTACATTAATATAAGGACTTCTTCCCAACACTGCACTGCACTACTGTGCTAGATGTCAAGTCCACAACTTTGCTTTTCTTTTCTTTTATGTGGCTTTAATTTATATAATAAGGTTTATTTGCTTAATGAACACAAACTCTGTAAATGAATTTTAGAAATAGAAAATATTATATTTTACTTCATGCTGATATCATTAAATACAAGATGGACCCTTTTCTTTGGCGTAGCTAGATTAAATCGTATTCGTGTTTAAACGTGATAAAAACACAAAGGCTTATAGCATCACTTTACATCCTGTTCTCTTGATTATCCTCACATTCTCCCTGTCTGTCACTTTGTACTGACTTATAGTGCTCATAAACAGCAGGTTTGTATATTTTATTATACTACTAATCCTGTTAAGTGACTAACACACATACATACATACATACATACATACACATTCAAGTCAAATCGGGACTTTTCATTGTGCAGAATACCAGAAGACAGCTATGAGAATAAACTACTGATCAGACTACCTGCTGCATGTCAGAAACCCTGGCCTCCAAGGAACTCCTGTAATGGACCAAGCCGGGGGAAATCACTTGGAGTCGAATCAGGACACAATGGGGAAAATGACAGCAACTCCTAGCTGAGTTTCTATAATGTCAAGTTGTGTTTGTGAATGATTGTGCATACAATTACCACAGACTGGTCCATCTGACAAGTTATCCGTCGATTTTCAAGGATTAGGCGCTCCACGCGCTTGAACATTCAGAAGAACAACTGCAGTGAGCTCCGGGATTGTCAGTCACAGATGTACGGCCTTCTTTAAAAGATTTGCACCATCCAAATGTTTTACTGCACCTATGAGTCTCATCTCTATAAATGTGCTTGAAGTCTTCTTTTTTATAACTTTTTTTAATAAATTGGTTTTCATTTTGATTTATGAAAAAGTCCATCACAAGTCCCAGTTTGACTTGAAAAAAAAAAGTGATGTAGCATGAGTATAAAGTATAAAGAATAAAGATGATCACTTGGACACTTTAAGACAACTGTAAGCTCATGCATACAGACAGCAAATGCATAATGATGGCGTGTGACCAGCCAGACTATGATGCTGAATAAGCAGTTTTATAAGATGTGTTGCTTTCGCTGTCTGAGCCCATTTTACCAGAATCAATGTGGCATACTTCTGCACCCTCACAAAAGTTTGTTTTACACTGTGTTTACATGGACTCTAATAATCCCCTAGTAATCACGATAACAGCCATGCAGAATAAAATGTCAAGTCAAGTCAAGTCAATTTTATTTATATAGCGCTTTTAACAATTGACATTGTCGCAAAGCAGCTTTACACAATAAAAAGAAGTAAGTTTTTATGCAATGTATATGAATCAAAATGACAAGATTGTCCCCGATGAGCAAGCCGAGGGCGACGGTGGCAAGGAAAAACTCCCTGAGATGGTAATAGGAAGAAACCTTGAGAGGAACCAGACTCAACAGGGAACCCATCCTCATCTGGGTGATAACGGATAGCAGGAATTGCTCAGCATAATAATGTGCAAGACTGGAAGTTCAGTGTAACAAGAGATGTTTTAAAATTAAAATGAGTCCAGTTTGTTCCCGGAGGCTCAGGTAGACTGTAGGGGATTCCGGTCCTGAGTATCGAACAACTGAAGTCACAGGTCCCCAGAGCATCACTCGATGACAGGAGAGTCTTCATGGAAACCATCCCCAGCCACCATACGAATCCAGGCAGACCACACGGGGCATCCATGCGACGAGATCTCCAACCAGAAGCAGGACTCCAGGATGGGTTAGACGGCTCCAGAGGGCAGAGGGGTCTGGATCACTGGCAACTCAGGAGCGAAACATGTATAGCTCGACAGAGAGACAGAGAGAGGGAAAGAAGAGGGGGAGAGAGAGAGAGAAGAGAGCAGAAAAGGAGAGAACAGAAAATAAGGAGAGATGGCAGTTAGGTATGGTCACAGTCAGCATGTATAGGTGAATGTATATTTAGTGCAAAGTGCAAGCATCTTGCCCAATCAGAATTTTTTTTTTTTTTAAACCAGTCATAGATGAGACTAAATTCTTGTGGATAGACTTAAAATGTGAAATTGTCCGGAAAATATTTTAAGTATAACCATAAATATAAGTATAACTAACTTAGCCTTAAAGGTGGAAAAAAAAAACTTCTTCTGTAATATTTCCAAATGGTTAAGTGCTTCGTATCAGGTGGACTCACGTATATCTGTGCATGTCAATAAAGTTATATTTGAATGAAATCCTTAGAGGCATATTGTTTTGAATCAGCATTCATGTAAACAGTTAAGTTGGAATCTCTAATCAGAGTGATGTCACTTGTCGCAGGTACTATGAGCAGCTTGGATGTGCTTTAGTTGCATTTATTCTGTAAATAAAACGGTCTTTTATTGATCATCACTGTGACATAATTTAGTGTGACTCTTCACATGCTGTGACTTTTGAAACCAGATTTGAATTTTATAAATGAGAACTTTTTTCACTATGTTTTTAAGTAAGGTACTCGCTGTTTCCATTCGTTGAAGTTTTTTTTTTTTTTTTTTTTTTGCATTATAAACAAATTGTACAGTATATAGGAAGCAACACTATTAAGATCCTCATGCTTGTACCCTGCCTGCATCTGTTATAAACAGGGTCCTGTATATATACTTTTAACAAACAATCATTATATGAAAAAAAAAAAGTATAAAGGTATAGATCCGAGACTGTTCTGCTATAATAATATCTCTAATGAATATTATTAATGAATAATAAAACTGCAAGCCCAAATTTGAATATGTAAAGAGCTCCTACTAAGGGCCAGTCATCACCATGCTCTACAGTTTCTGTGGTGAACTTTTTAAATGCACTGAATAGTGTGAATTGTTATAACTTTGCAAGTATGACACTACGTTGCTATAGTCTCTGGCTGATATAGTATGCAAAGAGCAAAAGAAGTCATAATGGAATGGCCACTACCTTGTTGTCTGCCTAAAACCAAAGCATAAAAAGCTGTGAAATCTTCAAAAGGCACCAGGGTTGATGAGCTCCCAAAAGGGGGTAGGACTTATGCTTTATAAGAGGGAGATTTCGCCAGTGTGTGCAATTTTAATTGCACTCCTATTGCTAGCCTCTAGCCCCTTCTTTTCTCCCACCCACTCTCTCTCTCTCTCTCTCTCTCTCTCTCTCTCTCTCTTTCTCTCTCTCTCCCTCTCTCTCTCTCTCTCTCTCTCTCTCTCTCTCTCTCTCTCTCTCTCTCTCTCTCTCTCTCTCGTCTTGCTCTATCTCACTGGCCTTCAAAGGAAAACTCATTCACTCTATTTTAATTTCAGAAAGTAACCCCGAGGACGAAACCAGAGCCACTCATGTGCAAAACTTCTTTATTTCAAAATGACATTACAGTGTTATTGTGGAGTATGACACCACTCAGGACTCTCCGGGTATTCAGAAACCAAAGCTGACTTCTCCCACAGTGTCAAAGTACATTGCGCATGTACTCAGCCATAAAAGCTGGGTAAGCGCTTCTTTTTATGTACAGCTACTTAGTTATGGAAAACTTTGCGAAACCTGGACCACCTTATATCGCGGCCTAAAATGACATCTTGAGCCAAAATTGTCCCGTGATACACAGTTTTCTGTATTAGTGGTTTTCTTTAATGTTTAGGTGTTTTATAGTTTCAGGCTTTTTCAGATCCTCCCTCTTTTTTTGCTGTTGAAAAAGAGACTTTAACCTCAGTGGACCTGTCCCCATACAATGTAACAAAAATCCGTCAAAGCTTTTATTCAACTTCATTTGAATTTAAAGCCATGCCATGAGGAAGTGGGTGTCAAATGGGTCACATGTCTCAGACTACAGTGACCACAGCTTTAAAGAGCCACCCTGATGTCTACAGGAATCAACTTCCCCACTTTTTGTTTAGCATCCCTTGTCCTGTTTCCTGTGAAAGAGTGCTGGTGGGCTGAGTGCTTCACACACCAGGCTCCGGTGCTCTGGCATTGCAGTGTAAGATGAGTATAATGCGGTGTTGGCCACCTTACCCTTCAGCAATGCGTGTTCATCGAACACAATTACGCTTGGTTTTGTTCTCACACTGCTCTTTGTTTGTACTGCGGTAAAGAAACACAAATGAGTTAAGCAGGTCAAAGACACAGTGGGAATTATGGATACTGTGATCCGTATTATTGTATTAACTTAAGCGGAGGAAGTATGCGTAAACACAGCAGAATTGCCGCAAATTATTCAGAGCAGTCGAAATAGAACATTTTATTATTATTATTATTATTATTATTATTATTATTATTGTAATACCTGTAATACCAGTCACCAGTTTGGAGACATTTTTTACTTCAGTGGTCTTCCTTTATTCTCATGGTTTTTCTACAAATTGGAAGTTCTTGTAATTTTCCGAATTGACTGAGGTTCATGTCTATAAAGTGTCTTTCCATGTCTTTACATAATTAAATGTGTTGTTTCATTGTTTCACTGTCGCCTCGCACCTCCAGGGTCGATGGTTCGATTCCTTGAGTATTCTTCCACAGCTTTGTTGTCTTTAATATTGTTCTGCAATGTATAAAAAAAAATAATTCAAAATCAGGAAGGGTGTAATAAACATTAAGATTTAATCCAAGTAAGATCTAAGAAAGTAAGAGCCAGTTTATCGCAAATCAAAAAAGGTTGTGCGGGGGTTTTAGCTAGTAATGTTTATTGGCATCAGTCTGGACAGCGGCTAGTGAAAACAAAATTAATTCCCAAAATGTCATTATTTTCCCAAGATTTTATTTTCAAGTTTGATTCCAATTCTTAGAAGGGAAAAGAAGTTCTTCTCGTGTACTTTTTCTACTTTTTAATCATACTGGCATTGCTCTCCACACCTTTCCTGTGGAGCCTGTGCGATGATTTAGAGGATTTCTGAGTTCAGCAGGGTTTGGCTTTTCAAAAGAGCAGGGCCATTGATCAGACGGCTCTGTGGCCAGGAGTAGAGCCCGGTCTGCCGGCTGGATTTGCAGTTAACGCCTGGGTCTGTCCCTGGAGTATGAAGCCTAGTAGCGTGCATACACACACACACACACACATGTGCGCACACTCATACACATATTTCTCATATAGTTACAAACGTGTGTGAGGAATATCATATCTGAAAATATCAATATTCAAAACTGAAATATCATAGTGCTATAAACAAATGTAAAAAAATAATATAACAAATCTTGGGATTAGATTATATGATTAATGTTTCCAGTGTGTCAAAGTGTTTCAGTGTGAGCCAGGTGCTAAGTTGTTTCAAGTTGTAGATTATTGGTGGGTTTAACATTTATAAATCTGTGCTGTTTCTAATTTAATAACACAGAGAGGATCTTTACAGTTGTAGGGAATGTGAAAAGCAGATGTGCTCTCTCTCTCGCTCTCTCTCTCTCTCTCTCTCTCTCTCTCTCTCTCTCTCTCACTCACTCTCTCTCTCTCTCTTCTGGGGGGAGTCTTGGCAGAGAGATCAAGAATTCTCCATAAACATAATGAGGCTGTGTAAACTGACATGGATTAACCAGCACAGGGATACAATGCTTAGCGATCTTTTTTTTTTTTTTTTTTATTTCTCTGTGCTGCAAAATTCCTTTGAGATCTGCTAATAAAGTGTTAAATGTCATCAGGAGGATTGCACAGAGATTCTCTGTTTCTGAACAAATTTACAGATTAAGTGCTGAACCACTTGTAAATGTATTAAGTCATATTCTATTTCATGAGTATTTATATAGAATAAAGCAATATGCAATATCCAGATTCTACAGTAATGGCTAAATGTGTGCAGTGTCCATATCTACTTATGTATCTAGCTATTTTTTGTGTGTTTGGGTTTGTTTGTTTTAGATTTTGTTCTCTTCACCTCTGCTCTCTATGTGTGTGTGTGTGTGTGTGTGTGTGTGTGTGTGTGTGTGTGTGTGTGTGTGTGTGTGTGTGTGTGTGTGTGTGTGTGTGTGTGTGTGTGTGTGTGTGTGTGTGTGTGCGAGTGCGTGTGTGCATGTGTTTGCGTGTGTGTGTGCATGTGTGTGTGTGTCCTTCAGTTTTTGCCATAGCTGCTGCATGTGTGTGTGCCTTATCTAGATGTCCTATTTATTGATCGCACAACATTACAGATAAAGGAGGCGGAGAATCACATCCCCCAGCCCTCCTCTTTAATAAACCCCCTTCCACCCATTCAGGAACAGACACACACACACACACATACAATCACACAAAGTGACACTGAGCTGACAGATAATACGCTAATCCTAGACCTAGAGAAATTATAGGAATGATCATTAAAATGTTATTCGTCAAGTAAAAAAATTAAAAAAGGAAAACATTAGATAAAATCATTACATGCAAACACAAAAGTTTGATTATGTTTGGATGAATTAACTAATGATCAGCTAATGAGCTTAGATCATAGCGCTGTTTCTTTATTGTGGTTCAAGTTTAAGATTTATGTTTGAATTTATATTATAAGAATTATGAGTTAAACAGAATGTAATTAGAAGAGTCATAGTAGTATTAGAAAGAATATTAATATTAATTAAATTGAAATAACAACTAAAGTAAATGCTTAAAATATAAATATTTTTAAAAAATCATTAAAATATGCTACCTGAAATTATAAAAGATATGAGAAGGATGAAATATTTTACTATCCTGATACCATGACATCCTTCTTCGTGCTTCTACAAAAGTCGATTTGTTCTTTGTTCTTTACTGAAAGAAAAAAAACAATTATTTTAGTCAGATAATTTATGTTTCGTAAATGTACCAAATCTTGACTCAGATATATTCAAGATGAAGCAGAGCATTCTGATCACACCATCCTGTGTTAATTAACCCTGAGCACCTCAGCTGGCAAAGAGCTGGTGCTGATGCCCAGGCTGACTGTTCTGTGCCAAGCTGATGAGTTGAAACCACCCACTGCCACTTTTGTGTCCACATGTCATTTCCTGCCATCAGTAGAGGCAGCTGAACGTGTTCCATGAATAAGTGATGGGGCTGGAAAAGGGATAGGAACAGGGTAAGAGAGAGAGGAAGACCAGAATGATGGGAAGAGAGAGAGAGAGAGAGAGAGAGAGAGAGAGAGAGAGAGAGAGAGAGAGAGCAGGAAACCTGTCAGTGCCTGATCCACCCCATCAGGCAAAAAAAAGGTAGGTGTGGAATGAGGACACCTGGCCTTTCTATAGGTAGCAGAGCCTGCTGATACCATTGTGTAATATGAAGACAAGTTCATCTCAAAAAGTTCCAGAGCATGGCCTGCAGGGACAGAACAGCCAAGAGCTCTAGTCCAGAGAAATCATCCTGGCACTCTGTACCCTCTAACAGCCTGCCAGTGGCCTGCTGAGGACCGCTAAGAAGACATCTATGTCCTACATCTATGTCCTGTTTCCTACCCAGTATAAAAAGCGATTTCTAGTGAATTAATTTATTTCTCCTTTTTTATTTGTTACCTGCAATCCATTCACTTATCAGAAAATGTTGTAAAGTGAATCAGCAGATGTCGTAACTATTTTCAGCACACCAGTGTACAGTATATAGTATAATATTTATGATGCAGGATTAAGATGGATTAGCATGAACTATTTATTCTAGTATTCATGGCATAACCAGACCGCTATCATACAATGTAAATAATATCTGAGAATTATATATATAATATGTATTTCTGAACTATTGGATTGATTCATTTATTTATCTTCAGTAGCACAAGACAACGGTCATTGTTTACCACGTAAACTATTCAATTCAGTTTAATTTATATTGCACTTTTAACAATGGTCATTGTCATAAAGAAGCTTTACAAAATCAAAAGAAAATTAGGGATATTGGCATGAAATTAGGGAAATGTATATGGAAAACTTTCCTATGGTTGGAGACAACTTGAAGCTAGATGCTAAATGGGTCTGTGTTTGCGGAGATTGCAGGTTCTCCCGTGCTTAGTGGGTTTCTCCCAGGTGTTGTGGTTTCCTCCCTCAGTCCACAGACATGCAGATTAAGCTAATTGGTCTTTCCAAATTGCCCACAGTGTGTGAGTGTGTGCATGCTTGTACCCTACTTAGTGCCCCAAGTTCCCCGGGATAGGGTCCAAGCCTCCCATGACCCTGTAGAAAATAAACGTATAGAGAATGAGTGAGTGTGTGATCTCACGAAATTTGATCCAAAGCAAAGCGGGAAACGTGCCATGGGAAACACTGTAAGCCATGTATATATAAGCTAGAATTCACTTCTAGAATTCAGGCAGCCTGTTCATACTGGCCACTTTGGGCCAGTAGGCAAACTTCCTGCATTATCAAACAGCATGCAGTGAATGTTTCAGGGACTGGAGGGAAAGTTGTTACACCATGACCAAACCCAGCATTTCTGATAAATATACTGCAGCAAATCAGTAAACTGCTCTTGAAGATGGGAATGTTCCCAGGCCAGCCATGTGTCCAGTGAGAGGAGAGCTGTTGAGCAATATGCTAACAGCTGGTGGGTCACTGGCCAGCTGTTTGTGTGCACCATAAAGGGGCTCTGCTGGAAAAAGACAGGTTAGCCTATTGACCACAGCTCCAGAAGTGTCATCTTTTATGAATGCCAATCAAATCACAATATGGCTTTAATCTCATAAAGCAATGACACTGAGTAGTCTACTTTATTTATTTATTTTAGAATGTATAGACTAAATGTTGCAGTATTAAACCTTCTTTTTGTAAAAAAAAAAAAATAATAATAATAAAAAATCCTCAATGTACAGTATTAAAATGTTGAATAAAAATCAGTATGTGCATAGCTCATGATAGTTGCCTGTTACTGCCTGGCAAAGTGTTATGAAAGAACGGTAGAATGGTAAATTGTGCATGTAATTACAGTACAGTTGTAAGGGCTGAGTGGAGAAGCAGCAGAGCTACCTGGGTCAATAAGGTTGGCAAGAATGGCTAGAGTACAATCATGACATAGTAGGTTACACACATGAGGTCATCATCAAGAGGTGATGACTTTGCTATAAGTCCTTGAAATGAGAAAACAAGGCAACAGAAAAAGTCCACTAATTCCAGTCATAGAGCCATAGGTACATATGAACAGTTTAACAAGAAAATGAGATAAAGGTAATGATAATTGTCACTCATTTGCCAATTTTTTTGTCGACAGGAACACATGGTTAACTATGACAAAACATTTTTGTGTTAATTCTGTTTTGAATTATGTTTGCATTTGGGAGCCATGATGCACTTCAATAGTTATACAAAAGTTATATTAACCATGAAAATTAAGCAGAGTGATAATTCTGCAACTCGTAGGAGATGCACAATTGCTTTGTGTAAAAAGCATGTTGTGTGCATTGAACTGTTACATTTGTTATGCCTGGATATGTCTGTTATGCCCTGTTTAGTAATCAGGATTAATAAACTCCATTATTCCCATAAGACAATTTAGGAAGTTGGTTAACCTGATCAGACCTTATACAGCACATATCTATTCTATGATAAGGCATCAATTCATGTAGTAAAACTGAAACTGGTATAAGAGGAGAATAATGATGAATGCACAGTATTATAAGCTAATAATTTTTTTCGTATTGTTTTACATGTTTCTCATGATCTTCAACATACTTTGTAATTAAAAAGGTTCAGCGTCAACAAAACTCAACACTTTTTTCTTGTTCCAAGTTGCTGCCATGACTCAGCATTTTGCACAATCATTCAAAATTCACAGTTATATAACCAAAACAACTTTGACATAAATCTTTGACATTTCTCATTTTTAACACCCTTGTGACTCAAAGAAACAATGCACAGATTATTCTTGTAAAACTGACAAAATGGAGATAACTCATTTTGCTGTCAAAATGTTCATATCAAAATATTTTCTCCTACCGCATGTTGTTGTCAAATTAAAGATTTTAATACGTATTTAATATATTTTAGGTGAATATTTTGAATTGAATTTTCCGTTCATTTTTATGGTGTTAATCTTAGGTTGTGTGTGTGTCTTACAGAATGTATAGTAAAGTGTATATGTATTGGGATTATTTGGCTGTCAACTTTGACCTCTTCTATCGATCTATCAACACGATTATCTTTGTCACACATAGCTGAAATCTTATTCCTCAAACCATTTCTAACAAATGACGCCTTTAGACATTTGTTCAAGTTAACATTATTTAAAGGCCTTATTGTTTTTAAGATCTTTTCCTTAAACATGTTCATTTTAAACAAGCAGTAAAATAGGAATAATAACTTTAGGAGCTCAATAGCAAGTGGAATCACTTTGATTATGGTGCTTTGTGATTTCAACCACCATAACTTAATTTAAAAAAATTATGGACCCCCTGGCTTCATTCCACAGACCCCACCACTGAGAACCATTGACATACAAATATGCACACATAGTAATAGTTCATTTACAGACCATTAAAGACAATTATGCATCATTAGTCCTAGATACTGTTATGTCTATGCCTAAGTCTATTTCTTACTTTAACCTAAACTGAATAAATGAGATGACACATATTAATATCAAAAGAAAGAAAAATAAATGTCCCCCTGTCAGCATATCTCCTGGAGTGCACAGCCATTCTCACACACTGCCACTGAAAGTCTTACAGACATTCACATGCAGACTGCCGAAGTTGCCCTTAACTTTCGGCGTCATGCATGGTGCCTCCTCCTTGCTGTGCCATGTCAAAATGAAAGAGTAAACAAAGGGGCCCAATTCCCACATCTGCATTAATCATTCAAATGACGTATTGGCATTCTTTAGACTCGGCTGCCTCGCTTCCAAATTAACACCTCCAGGTTCAAGGGAATAGAAATTAACTGAATTATCTGGCAGCCGCAGATGTCCTACCATGGCCCCCTCCTCACTCTCACTCTCTCTCTCTCTCACACACACACACACACACACACACACACACACACACACATACACACACACATGCCCCAGGAACAGCTATGAAGCAGAAAACTGCTAATGGTCAAGAAATCATATCCCAAAGAAATCAAAGAGAGAGAGAGAGTGCACAGTCAATCCTTGTGGTGTTAGAAGTGACACAGAGGCCTTGTTCTGAGTGTGCTTTTTCACACTGTGATGTCATGTATAAAGTGTAAAGCAGGAGGTGCTCAGAACAAGTTAAACTTTTTCACCACTCATACAGTACGTTTGCTGTTTTAACGCTGCATGCCTGTATACATCCAAAATGATTTACTCATTAACTTATCATCATCATGATCTTTTATGCAATGTGTGATTAAAGTATATGTAAATGAGTGCAAGAATAGATTTTGATCTGGTTTTAGTCATGCATTTGCATTTTGCAAACCTAGAGATTTGTACACATTGTGACAAACAACAAATTCTTAATACCTTGTCCATGTGGCAAACAGGACTGAAGATTCCAGCCCTCAGTCAGTTCATTTACTGTACATGACGTTGTGTTAGTCTTATAAAGTGTGTTCGCCCTACTAAAAGTGGACTTTTCAAAAAATATGTTAGTCTGACTAAAATTGGATTTTTTTAAAACATCGGACTAGCACATCCAGATAATGAGGCTGGGAGTCGCACTTCTCCCACACTTTTCATCTCAGTCGGACACAGAATTTGACCTACAGCAAGTGCTCTGCACATGACCCAAAGTTCCTGCATCGGGCTTTGACCTGGAAGTTGAGCACAATGCCGAACAGAGGGAAGAAACCGCAAAAAATACGGCAGTGTTGTCTGCCTTCAGACAGCAACATAACCACAAGGAATAGCATGCAACTCAGTTGTACAAAAAGTAAAGCATACAGCACATACAAAATGTACAAGGCTGTAAATTTATCCATGATTATTTAACTTAATGGTGGCACGGTGGTGTAGTGGTTAGCACTGTCGCCTTGCACCTCCAGGGTTCAGGTTCGAGTCCCGTCTCTTTATGCATGGAGTTTGCATGTTCTCCCCGTGCTTGGTGGGTTTCCTCCGAGTACTCCGGTTTCCTCCCACAGTCCAAAAACATGCAGATTAGCCTAATTGGCTTCCTAAATTGTCTGTAGTGTGTGAGTGAGTGTATGTGTGTGTGTCCTGTCCAGGGTGTACCCCGCCTTGTGCCCTAAGCCTCCTGGGATAGGATCCAGGCCCCCCGCGACCCTGAATACAGGATAAAGGGGTATCGACGATACTACTCTAATACTGCTAGCTTAATTGT
>CM059211.1:16771038-16828538 GCA_030347435.1 Clarias fuscus | reverse complement strand
AGAATTACATAGTCAACAATAAGCAGGGCCAGACTTCAAATGGAAATATGAGCTGATGCCAACAAACAATTTTTTGGTTTTGTTCCTTTCTGCATGAATGCTATTACTGTTGAAAATGCACAGGCTAAAGCATATGTTTGGATACTAGAGGAAAAAGAAGAAGTACTTGAAAAAGGTTCAACTGCATAGTCTGTTCCTTTAGGAAGACCCCAAGCACAGTAACCTTATATCAAAGACAGAGTGTTGAACAGGGAAGGGAAGTGCATTAATTATTAAAGCCCTTTTGGTAACAAGCTGTGAGCCAGCGGATGCCTGTTGTAAGGACGACTTCCTCCTGTTTGCAGTTGTCTACGTTTAACCCTATTATTACACATACCCACACACAATGATCTGATCAGAATAAGTGTCAGGCACTGTTGCCCAATTTCAATACTTTTTTTTTTCCCCTTGTTTTTGCTCTCACAGTTGACTAAGGCTGTATAAGTAAAGTACCGTGCACTGTGGTGTCATTAAAATGTTATCTCTACTTTAACTCTATATTACCCAGAGCGATATTATATTAAAGAATCAAGATTTTACTGTGCCCCATGATGTCCCCTCATCATTTTGTTCAGCAAAAGGCAACTTGTGTGATTGTGGTGTTGTGAGGAGCAATCAACAAGAGCATCTTCAAAAATTTGGCAAATGGGGCAAGTGTGTGTATGCGGGTAAGCTGTTCATTTAGGAATGCATTTCGTGAGCTCATCTTTTAAAACAATGTCTGGTTGCAGAGGTCCTGATGCTGAAGGTTTTCTGAAGCATGTCAGGCATCTGGACAAGCCATTGTTTATCAGCTACAGTCACAATATCATCCACCAGTCATTCCTGATCTATTACATTCCATTAATGACCCTGTGCCTGTGCAAAATACTTCTGAGCGACCATGATACTTCGGGAGTAGAAACGACGCAAGCAAACATTCTTGTGAAAAACACATTGCACTACATGCAAAACGATGCTTTGTACTTCTCCCTGCAGTCTCAGAATTTTAAAGGCATCCACCCTTCAATCATTGCCCTTGGTGTCCATAAATGACTGTGTGCAACAGTTAAACGACTCGTGAGCTATTGTGTTAGATGAGCTGGGACTGAATTAAGTATGGTTTTAACAAACACTGCTCCACAGGGCTCCTGTAAAACTCTTGCTCAATGGACTCTCCATTCTACGGAATAACTAACCTTTGATTAGCATGTCATTTGTTTGCTTTGGTCAGTGACCTTCAACCCTCCGAATGAGCAAAGCATCCCTTACTACCTCCACCACAACATGCCAATAGGTCATTCACAACCCTTCAATAAGACCACCAGCCTTCTTTTGGCCAATTCTCAAAAGGCTTTGTTTATTGGTCCTAATAAAAGTGTGTGTTCACCAGGAAAGCGCTGAAGGCAATAACTCAGGCATGACGGAGTGAGTGCTTAGCGATAACGTTATTATAGCAGTGGCCGATGTGTCTGTGCTTAACCATACTTTAAAAGCAGTATTGCAAACACACTTTTAAAAGTGCAAAATGTATGTCTTGTACCTTTTGTAGTGTTTTTAATGAAAGAAATAACATAAGATAAATGCTCCATAACATTAAATGCAAATATAAAGCTGTTTAAAAAGTGTAATGTTGTGTACAGTGTAATTAAAAAATAAAACAGTGTAACCACTGGCAAATCACTGTGGGAGAAGCGGAAAACCAAGCGTTGGATCATGCTGTTATAGCACAATAGTCTATGCTAGTATGGTGTGATTTGAATTTATTCATGAACATCACTTTGCTCTTTAAAATCATTTATAGTTAAATTTAATAGTTTCTATGAGACATGTTAGTTTCTGTTACTGCTTACATTATAGCAGCTATAAACAGATGTTCCCTCTTGAAGATCATTAAACAAGCAAAAATGGGTAAAAAGCTTGTTACCAAGAAAACAGAAAGGCCTCCGTTCTAAACGAGAAAACTTACTGAATCTTACATCATACGGCCACCAGAGGATCCTTCCATGGATGATAATAAATGTCCCATATCAGAGCATTCCGGCATATCAAAAACATAACAGTCTTTCAAAAACTAAAATAACAAGGCCAATTCTTTTTTTATAGACACTGAAGTCATTTAGACTTGAGTTTAAAAGATTAATATAAGAAGATTGAAGACAATTTCAGCTTCTCATTTTCTGCCTTTAGTCTAATTTCCAGGAGATTAAATGTATGTTCAACTGGATTGAGGTCTGACTTGGCCAGTCTAATATCTTCCACCTTTCTTCATTGATGTACTCTGTTGTGTTGGAAGCGTATTTGAGTCATAGTCATGTTGCATGATAAAGTTTTTTCTAAAGTGCATATTGGTAGGCAATGTTTCTGTAAACCTCTGAATTCTGAAATACAGCAGAGGGGACTGTACTTTTTTAATACGTATTTAAAATGTAAAACTTATTGAAATGTTTAATATTAATCTTAGGTTATGAATGGTGTCTGTCCTATAAATCCTTATGAATCGATGACCATACGCCAGTACTGTAGTACAAATGATATTCACCTATTGATTTATAATATTTTACACTATACAGCATGTCAGGACACCTGACCATTAAATACACATGTCTTCCTTCACCAAACTGTTGTCACAAAACTCAAGGCACACAAATAGACTTGTGCCTTGCTGTAGTTTAAGATTTCCATTTACTGGAACAGAGGAGGCAATTTCTTGGCTTGCACCATTGATGGGGAAGATCTTGAGTGGCTTCAACCTCAATCAACATGTTTGACATGGATTGAGCCTCTTCAACCGATATCAATCAATGCCAGACCTGACTAGTGCCTTTATGAGCATATAAGCACAAATTCCCACCAACACACCAGCGAAAAGCTTTCTCTCAAAAGTGGAGGCTGTTATAGCTGTAAAATGGGCACCAACCATTTGGTGCCCATTGCCATGAAACTATTATTTATTGGGATAATGGTCAGGTGTACACATACGGTTTTTTATATAGTGTTATTTCAGAATTATATTTTTTATGTAAAATTTGCTTTACAGTTTTAGTTCAGCATGACCAATTGTTCTAGTGTCCTGTGGTTTGAGGTACTGTACCTGCCATGTTTCTTCAGAACATTTATTTTTAATGGTTAAATTAAAGTTTTTTTTTTTAATTACCAAAGAACTTGATCAAATGAAAGTATGCATTTGATGTGATTTTTATTTTATTTTTTTTTATTTTGTGTGTGTGTGTGTGTGTGTGTGAAAATAGCATTTCCTCACAAATAAACCTCACTGATGTTTGGCAAAATAAAAAAATAACAACAACAATTGGCTTATGCAGGATCAGGAGTCCTTTCAAGTGCTGTCGCTTCAATTATCTTCAAAGTGGAACAGTACAGAAACCTTTATTTTGGTTTAGCATGACTTGAACCTGACCCCATTTCTTCAAGCTTGATGAGGATTGCATGTTCTTTTAGTGCTGTTTTATTGTTGCAGCACTTTTTACTCATTTAGAATTCTTTTTGCCTCAATTTATTATTCATTAGATTTCATTAATTTTGTAAAATGTTCTAATTGGGTATTTCTAGCATAGATAACAATCTCTTCATCGTTTTTGTACATGGATAGTATTATTTCACATCTGCTTTTGTAACAGTTACCACATTCAAAGGGACTGGGGTGTACATTTAAATCAGGATTTAATGAAATGGGTACAACCTTGAGAAACTGGGCAAATCTCTGTCTTTTTCACAAAAGAGAACTCTTTCTCTCTCACACTTTATTCTTTTCATTTCTTTCTTTATCAAGTAATAAATATAATAATTAAAATATAATAATTAAATACAATTATTTTTGCTTAAAAATCATAGTATAAATTGCGGCACATGGCACCCGAAACTGTATTACAGTATTGGATTGGTATCATGCCTCACCATCTCATGTACTTTAAACTTTTGAATCTGCTGAATCTGGAATTTTGTCACTGGGTTTGGAGTTGGGGTTCTTCTGTGCACTGACCCCTCATTCTCATCACCAAAACAATTGTGTGTATGATGTAATAGATTTTTCTTTATCGTACTCTAGTTATACAATCATAAAACACCTACTAAGAAAGTTGTCATAATATTAAAATATTTAATAATTGGGTATGGAAAAATATTAATCTTCAAATCTGGAGTATATTCACATTCATAAATTCCTATGCAAATTCGGAATGGATTCTTCCACTTTTGAACAAGGCACAGCACATAGCCACTTGATTTTTAAGCAATAGGTGATGTGTAGTGAAAGCCAATCACATTGAATGGCTTCTTAATGTCATAGTGAAGCAAAGATACTTTCTGTGCCACGCAATGGCTGCCATGAGTGGTTTGAATGTGTTCCTATGTTTTTTAGAGAGTGTTCAAGCCAATGAAAGAACATTTACACTCTGTTACTGACAGTCATTCCAGCAGCATGACAGCTATGTGTCGCTTAATGTCCACCATACATTCTGTGAAATACAACATTATGCGATTTGGATGTTGCTTAAACACCATGTTACATACTTTAAAACAATTATATGGGATTACGGTATTTGTGTACAAGATACATGAGACAGCATGCAGTGTGTGTGTGCGTGCGTGTGTGCGCGGGTGTACAGATGATTCACATGCTGTGTGTGCAAAGCTGTTGCATTTGCTTTGTCTGGTTCTGTTCCTATTACTGTAATGTTATAAGTCTCAGGGGACAACTGACGGACACACAGTTGGTTGATGCACAAATGGACTTCATATGGTGCATTCATGTGCTACTGTATGTCAGGGAGCTATCATATAGTCAGCTACCAAAATTAAAATAAAACTGATGGAGGAAGAGGAAAAGGCTGATGATGCTGCAAACTAAAGCTTTTGTAATCCTTATAAGGTTTGTTCACAATAACACTCAACACGTTTTTTTTTCCTTTAATCTAATTTAAATAATTTCCAACTACTTTCCATTTAACTCACTGCAAAATCACAAAGCATGAGTTTGCTTGATTGTTTTTATTTAAACCCAACCAGCATATTATTGATACTACTGTACATTGCATGCTTAATTCCCCTGTGCACTGTACAGTGGCAGGGTTAGTTGAATGTCCAGCCTGTGTGTGTGTGTGTGTGTGTGTGTGTGTGTGTGTGTGTGTGTGTGTGTGTGTGTGTGTGTGTGTGTGTGTGTGTGTGTGTGTGTCTTTGTGTGTGTGTGTGTGTCTTTGTGTGTGTGTGTGTGTGTGTGTGTGTGTGTGTGTGTGTGTGTGTGTGTGTGTGTGTGTGTGTGTGTGTGTGTGTGTGTGTGTCTTTGTGTGTGTGTGTGTGTGTGTGTGTGTGTGTGTGTGTGTGTGTGTGTGTGTGTGTGTGTGTTTGTGTGTCTTTGTGTTTGTGTGTGTGTATTTGCATACCTAAACAGAAATTTTAAAGCTTAACCGTGTATAAATGCTGGCCTTGTCATTGTGTTCATCTTGGTAAGAGTAAAATTATTTATAATACAATTTTGTGAGATCACACATTATAAATCTGGCAACACTGACGCATTAAATGCCCTTAATTCCTTAACTCTTACTTAGGTCTTGAATAACCACAATGTAGTAATTCATTTGAAGGCTCCTATCAAAGACTTGAAGAAGTAACTGTAGTTGTTTCTCTGTAAATCATCCATTGTAAATCTTTCTAAAGTTGCTAAACTAGCTTCTATCATCTGTGGCTTTTGTTGTTGTTGTTTTTTTCAACAAATCACAGAATCTTCTTTTTTTTTTTTTTTTTTTAGATTGACTGTTTTTCATCAAGTTCATTTTGAAATGAGTTTTTATTGTACTGTTTGGGTGGTTGCTGCTTATTTTATTTCAAGTAGTTCTTGTTTCATTTGATTTGAGGTTGGTCCTTTTTTTCTTGTTGTGTTGCTGCTTTTTAAATAGGCGGTAGTTAATTAAAGTCACCTCTCATTTCTGAAAAGTTGGCTTGCCCTTCAAGGCCATCATATTCAAGAGATAAATTTAACAACTTGTCCCTCTCCAGCAGTCTTGAGATATCTTTCTTTACCTACCCCTTTATTAATTTTGGCATCTTTTTAACTGATGTTCTACGTCTTTTTTTCTATTTTGCCTTGAGTTTAATCTTCTTTAGTAGAACGCTTTAATCCCAGACACAATTATCCCTATGCAGTTATGTCTAGCTGCCTCGGTACAGGCTAAAGCCCTAGGCAAAAAGCACTGGGTTCTCCTGCTGCCCACACTGAAGATTACAGACCACTTTATCTTCTCCACATATCCTTTAATGCATGTCGTATAGTCAGTAGTGTTAAAAATCTGTTCTCCAAATCATAATCGTAGTTCACATGTTAGTTGATGCGGAAGTATACACCAGACAAGCACTGATCGTGGAAGGGAGATATGCTACAAGGGTGTACTTTGCACAGTTGTAAAATTGTCCCTAAGGATTATTTCATAGGTTAGGATAGAATACCGTAATATATATAAATGTACACTGGTATCTATGTGTGTGTGCGCCTGCGCTCTCCCATCCATCTTTCACATATCCACAATGCCTACAGGCCCCAAATGTCAGTATTATCAGGCAGCAGTCTTGGTCAAATTTGCATCTGTTAGCATCAGTGTGGGTGCAGTTCTAAAGAGCAAGAGTTCAGAGCAGTCACAGCTTAGTGTTCATATCGATAAGGATGCGTTCAAAGCATGGAAGGAATGCATTTGTGATGTCAAAGCTGAACAAATTCCTTGCTACCTGCTATGAGCTCGTCCTCCTCTGAGCTTCAAAGTGAGGGATGGAAAAAGGGAAAGAACAGATTGTTTGGGCATTTTCTGCAACGGAATGGACAGGCGGTTTACGTTGCTGGAAAGATATGCTCATGGTGTCTCTCTCCAAGTTAAACTTAGAGACTTAGACTACGGTAACCACTCACATGTCCATGCTTAATACACCACATCTAAAAGGAAAAGTTTTATTTACAAGTCAGCGCCTTTCAGAGTCCTGTTAAGAATCAGTGCCACCATACCACCCACAGTCAGCATACCCACAATGGCCTTGGGCATCAACATCATAGGGTAACGCCACAGCAGCACTCCGAGCCAACACAGATACACTGGTGTGGTTTACGTTGAGAAGGTCTGCTCCGATCCAGTCCTACAACTCGCACGGATCCATGGCCTGAACCAGCTTCAGAGCTGAGAACAAGCACAGTGAAAGTAACCATGTGCCACATGCATCCCTCGACAGAAACTCAAACTCAGGATTACCAGGACTGGAAAAGTGTTCATCCAGCAACCAAGCCAGTCAAACTAATCATAATTAAAAACTCATGAAGACAACTGACACATTACATGAACTTACACAAAACCAATATGAAATTGCAGCTGAAAAGCAACAGAGTCTGTATTAGCAATTGGAAACGGAACCACAACATACATTGTGATTATTGGTAAAGTCACAAATGACTCATGTTGTGTGTATATACCTTATGAGTGCTGTATAAATGAGCCAAAACTCTTGTCAGGTGCAGGTTTTCTCAAAACTAAGGAGTACCGGAGAGCAGCAGCGTTGGAGGGGACATCAGCCTTCGCCAGGGGGCATGCTGGAGATAATTGGCTGACCAGCATATTGAGAATGAGGAACTGCTTAGGGGGGTCAGTGCTCTTCACACACAGTGAGTCATTAGTGACCAGTGCTGAATGGAATATTAAGCTGTTTAAAAAAAAAAAAAAAAAAAAAACTATTAAAATTTGAGCCAGGAATCTGTGCCAATATTACAGAAGCAGGTTGACAGAGGGAGATTAAAACTTTATAGGGTCAATTAGCAAGAGTGGCCTCTATCCACCAGAGTAGGGCACAATGGTGCCAGAGATAGAGCGGAACCAGGACAGCAGCAGACAATGAGAAAAGAATTTTAGTCATGGTGAATTCAGTGGCACTGAGATGCTCAGTAAGGTCACACTGACCATAGCAACAATGAAAACTCTCAGGCCCTGGTAATGAATTTGGCATAAGCCTTGTGTGTGTAGAATTGCAAGCAATTTTTTTCTTTTCTTTTTTTTTGCAATGAAAGAGCAGTTTGGTCGGTGCTTTTAGGTGGATGTTGTAGTGTAAAGACAAAAAAATGATGGAAGAGTAGGGACTGCCAAGCAGAAGAGTGCTCGGCAGTCTTGTGTTGACGAGATACTGAATGGAAAACTAATAGAGTCCCAGGGACAGCTTAGACAGGAAGGTACACCTAAAGGGAAAAGTAAAATACTTCATCAAAACATAGCAAAATGACCAACAACCTCCCCTTTGAAACAAAAGAATCTATGATCTGAGAGTAGGCAAGTAGTCAGAAAAAAAACATCGCCTCGGCATCTCCTTTTATCAGCTGCATTAATTTGCTCTCCAGAACAACAAATGATTTTTTCAGCTCTTTTGAGAATTTTTTTTCTTTTATGTGCTTCTCAGACATTAATTATATATTTATATATAGAATATGCAAAAAGAAATCACAATGTTGGAAGGCATAGTGATTAAATATTAAACAATGCAGAAATTCTGTTACCTAAAGGGATGCTAGTTCTTTTTCTTCTTTTCCCCCACTTCAGCCTCTTTTTTTCCTCATCTGTTTCTCTTTGTGCTGAAAGTTCCTTTATAGCAAGCTGTGCTCCGAAGGCATGCATAGCAGGCTCAGATGAAGTTTATCTCAGTTGTGAGGCAGCCTGGGTCATTTTGCAAAACTAATGTGTCAATACTTGCCGGCTGAGGCACTGACCAATATGTTTGCAATATGCATTAAGTTTGAATTATTTCTTTCCCCTTGGCTGCCATGGAGAGATGGAAAGAGAGAGAGAGAGAGAGAGAGAGAGAGGGAGAGAGAGGGGGCACTCTGCACACACTTTGGCCCTCGTCCTCAGGGAAGCATTAGCAAACATTTGAGGGGGGAAAAGGCATCTGCACCATAACCAAGACACTGTATGGCAAAGAGGTCGCAGTCCATTCCACTACAGTGCTATTTTAGTTGCTCGGCTCAGGTAAAGACAGGGTGGAGGGAAAGGAGAAATGAGTCTGCACTAACTCTGCTCTGGCATTCAAACTGTGCCTTTTTGCAGTGACTGTCAAGCTCTGTGAGAGTGAAGACTAGTGCTGACGACGCACCTGTAAACTTTCCTATTTGGAATGACACTCAATAGTCAGATGTGGGCAAAGAGATGAGCCAGGACATAAGTTCACTGTGTGTCCTGTACATTGATTCATACAATGTAATTTACTGCAATGTGCTATTTAATGATTGCTAAGTTCTAAGACTTCCATTCCCAGCCTCTGCTACTTACAGTATGCACATCAACTATAGATTTACTTTGTCTTGGGTATGTAACCATGGTTCTTGGCTGTCCTGATTTTGGCATAATATATTGGTGGACAGTAATTTTCAGGTCAGGCCACAGATTTACAGTAAGTCTGAGCTTGGGCTTGACTGTTCCAAAACACCTTGTTGTTCTTCTTCTTCTTGTTGTGGTTGTTGCTTTCAACCTTTCATTTCTTTGTAGTTTTCCCTATGCTCTGGATTAGCCATGACATTAAAACCAACTTCCTCATATTGTGCAAGGCCCTCTTGTGCCACCAAAACCGCCCTGACCTGTCAAGGCACGGACTCCACAAGACGGTGTACTGGGGTATCTGGCACCAACACATTAGCAGCAGATCCTTTAAGTCCTATAAGTTATGAGGTGGGCCCTCCATGGATCGGACTTGTTTGTGCAGCACATCCCACAGATGCTAAATCAGATTAAGATCTAGGGAATTTGGAGGCCAAGTCAACACCTTGAACTCTTTTTCATGTTACTCAAACCATTGCACAACAATTTTTGCAATCTTGCAGTACACATTATCCTGCTAAAAGAGGCCACCGCCATGAGGGAATACCGTTGGCATGAAGGGGATGTACTTGGTCTGCACCAATATTTAGGTAGGTTGTATGTGTCAAAATAACATGCATATGAATGCCAGGACCCAAAGTTTCCCAATAGTACATTGCCCCGAGAATCACACAACCTCTGCTGGTTTGCCTTCTTCCCATAGTGCATACCTTTCCCAGGTAAGTGATGCATACAGTATGCACCCGGCCATCCACATCATATAAAAGAAAATGTTTTTCACCAGAACAGGCCATCATCCTCCACTGTTCAATGGTCCAGTTCTGACCAGCCTCTTATAGGTGCTTTCAGCAATGGTCAGGGTTGAGCTTAGGCATTCTGATTGTGTTTCCTGCCATCTTTCTATCATACGCTATACGTTTTTAGCGATTTGTCCAAAATTAGCTCTTCCGTGCAATCAGATTTTGCAGGCAATCCTCTGCTTCCTATGCACAGCTGTCTGTTTCCTTATGCTGTTAGAGCAAACCTATTACACGATGATGCCACCACCATGCTTAATCACAGGACTAGTATTACCTGGGTTTAAGGCTGTATTTGTATTTTACCAAACACTTTGGGTTTAGACTCTGTCACATCAGCCCACAAAGTTTTCCAGAAACTTTTTAAATTTTCACACTGCCACCATGGAGGCCAGATTTGTAAATAGCTGATTGCATTGTTAAGGTCTGCACAGGGTCTCCTGTTTCAGCCAGTGAGCTCTGTAGTATGTTCAGTGTCACAGTCACACTCTGGGGTGTCTTGTCTGAGCACTCAATATTATTAGATCTTGTTTGTGCCATTTTTTCTTCCATTTTGTTATAATGCTTTTCACATTGCTCCTAAGAAGGTGTGCTGATGTTGTAGTAACCTTCTCCAACTATTTTCTTTGAGCCACTTCATCTCAAAACTGCATGGGAAGGTAATTGGTCTTGGTGACAGCAGGACTAATCCAGTTTGCCATTTTAGCTGTGAGGCCTCCCAAAGGCAGTGATATTTATTGTGCAAGCATACAGTTGGACAGGGGTGGATATAAAATTAACACAGGTGTACCCTGTTTAACATAATTAATGTGAACACTGAAAAATTCAATACTAGTCCTAATTTGGAAAGGAAGTGAGGTGAATTTGTATGATTTTGTAGATTTTTACTTGAATAAAGTACTGTGAAAAAGCATGAGGATAAGGATAAGGAAATGCTGATAGAACTAATGGAATTAAATGTTTATAACGGACAATAAACAGTAATAAACTAAACAAAAACATTAATATTGGTGTAAAACCCCCTTTCCTTCAAAAAATGATTTAATAGCCTAAAGTACTTCTTATGTGTAGTTTTCTAAGGAAATTGTTTAATAAGAATCTGCCGCAGATCTTCTTGAGACTTTAATTGTTGTCCTTGCTTATGTTTTTTTTTTCTTTTTTCTGGTAAATCCTGAAATTCTTCATATGTTTTTTTTTATTATTATTATTATTGAAAAGTGGTGAAATACATCATGTGCTACTTTGTTGTACAAGAATTTTTATATAGCATAGACAAATAGACAGATAGATGGTTGTTCAGGTCACAGACCTTTTTGAGGTCTCACAGTAATAGGGTTTCAAATAAAGAAATATGTTCTGGCTGAAAATGGCTTCCAAAATGAACTATGCAGGGAAATAGTCGTAGTAATTTTGCTTTAAAAGCACTGCTGGTGAAAAAGAAGAAAAAAGACACTAAGAAAGGGCTGGCTACTTACTTATGATATTAAAGAGTAAATCTGGACATCACACAGTCACACACACACACACACACACACACACACACACACACACACACACACACACACACACACACACACACACACACGCACATTTGCATGTGCCTTTTGGGCGTTTTTCGAAGTCAAATTCAAAGGCTCCATATAGGTCACTCCAGAACCAATCAAAAGTTTAGGTAAAAGCTTTTCAACCAAGGACAAGATTACAGTCTGCTGAAGTATTTTAAGGGCAAAACTGATTGCAAAAAAAACATCATATTAAAATGCAACATTTTGCATCAGACAGGAACAAACAAGTATGAACAAAAGAGGTGGCGTTAGATTGCTAAAGCTTCCCCTTTGGAGAGGCCTGCTCTGGCCCTGGGCAGACGTGTGATTGGCAGGTGGGGGAAAGCAGGAGTGAGACCCTGAGGGTAGTGTGCGCAGCAGGGATTTGGGTTTCACTATGGCCTCCCTCTCGCTGCATGTTTGAAATCTAAGAATAAACAGTGATAAGGCTTAAAACTTTTCACCCCTGTTTAATTTTGCCTGCTTCACTACCTCACCAGGGACCCTACCTAAGAAGGACTCTAAGGTGTATTAGAGCGAGAAAGGGAAGATAGTGAGTAGCTGAGTGAGAGAGAAGGTGAGGGAATAAGTGTTACACACATATTTTTGTTATCCTGCCTGCACAGGCTAGCCCGTGTGAGCCCTCTGACTGTTACACTAATCACTTTTACCTGGAAACTGCCATCTTTATTCTTCTCATTTCCTTTTCATGGAATTATGAGCTAACTAAAGTTTGGGAGATGCACCATTTCTGAACCTTTACTTCTTTCCTAGGGTATAAATTGCTATCTCGCCCTTTCACTTCATTTGTCAGAATTTTGACACCCACAACCTCCTTGTCTTCTCGGCATTTTTCAACAACT
Source organism: Clarias fuscus (assembly GCA_030347435.1). Classification (NCBI taxonomy): domain Eukaryota; kingdom Metazoa; phylum Chordata; class Actinopteri; order Siluriformes; family Clariidae; genus Clarias; species Clarias fuscus. Next base: position 16,815,969 of record CM059211.1, on the reverse strand, counting down.
CCTACTCAAGCAACCCAGAACTTCAGCTCAAGTTCCCAGAGTTCTCATCCTTTTACAGTTCCACAACCACTCCATAATGCACATGTCTGTAATACTCGAACTCAAACTGCCATTCTGTGCAAGGAAGAGTAACTGCCACCCAAAGACTGTGTCCTGGACCCCATTAGATGTGAGTCTTAATCTGTTAGCTTCCTTCTCTTCGTACTTTCCTTCGTTTGTTTTCATATCAAAAACCCACCATCTGCCTTCTGTCCATTATACACTGTATGATGTAATTGCAAATAAGAGAAGTAGACAGGAGGGGTGATGATGTACAATAAGAATGTGTTTAAAGTGGGTTTGTAAGTATAACAAGCACACGTGTCGAAAATAAACACTCCAGGAAAAATCCATTAATACCAAAGCCCCTGCTTGCTTTGGCTTTGTTTTCACTTTGATTTGCTGCTGTTGCAGTTTTGCTGGTTCACTCGCGTGAGGTCCAGGGAACAAATTAATCGACTGAGCACCTGAGCATGAGCTTTGATTTCTGACTCCGTTTCCTACTAAACATAGCCAGGGAAATGCATTGCTGCACACATGTGTAGAAAATCCCATTCCAAACACATGTCCATGGGCAACGTCTCGTTTTCATTAGAAACATAAAATCACTCTTCTTTACTGTTTTTCAGCTTTGTGTATTAATGTATCATGAATTCACTGTATTATACATTGCATTGGCCTCGAATGAGCATCTGGCATATTAGCCACTTTGCATGAGTTTTCACGCTCCCCGTCCTTCACTTTTATTTTTACATTTTACAGTGCTATACAGTGACACTAACAGTAAAGGGTTCTAATTTATTATGGTACGTAACCCATAATATTGAAGTAGAGAAGGTATATAGTTTGTGCAAAATTGTGCAACTCTATAGATAGATTCATACAGTAGATAGAGATATGTTCTGTGAAATCCCTGATTTAGTTTTTGTTTAAACAGAAACTTCAGAAATCACATAGTTATTTGACTGCCGTTCCCCTGCATTGTAATTAAAGTATCACATGATCATAATGTAAATGCACATGTTCCTGTAGGGGGAAGACGTGGCTCAGTGGTTAGAATTGGTTATTGGTGTCTCACACTTCCACAGGGTGGGGGTTTGACTTCCACTTCCAGTGTCTTTGTGGAATCTTGTTGAGTTTGCATGATCTTGCCATGTTTTGTTGGTTTCCTGGTAATCCGCTTTCCCACAACAGTTCAGAGTCATACACTGTAGGATAACTGGTGTTTTCATGGGGTGCCCTAAAGTGGGTTTGAACCCCATCCATAATGTCCCCCGACCTTGTGCCTTGCACCCTGGGATCGGATCCAGGCTCCCACCTCAGGATAAACTGTATGGAAAATGAATTATTTATACTCTAAGGAAATGTAAGATTTGAAATGTGCAATATTTCTGCACAGATATAGTGAATGTCTATGTGTAGACTAATGTATATACTATCTATGTTTTTTTTTTTCATTGATATAGAATGAAAGGTGACTACTATACTATATTTATACATTTATAGAATATACTTATGATCTATTCATACACTGGAAGTGGAACATTTTTAATATGTGATTATGATGACAGTGCTTATAACTACAGGTAATGTAACTGCAGTCGCATGCATAGCAAGCCTGGATCTCTGTTCAATAACAGTGGCCAGGATTTCAGAAGATTCAAGACTTCTTCCAGGTTCAAGGAGAGCTAGATTTGTTTAAAAGAATGTCTGAATGATGGCAACTTTGAAAAAAATTGCTTAGTTTAGATTTTTTGATTGTTTCAATGTCACTTGTGGGGTAATTATCAAAATTAATTCCTCATTCCTCATATGTCTGGCCTTCTGAATTATCTGTCCTCTTTTTTTTTCTTTTTCTTTTTTTTTTACCAAATAGACAGTGAGTGTCTATTTTACACTCACATATTTGTCAGTTCAGGAAGTGAGAGTTTGCACACATGCTCACATGTTATGTGCATGTGTGCTTTGCATTTCATTTCTCCTATAATATTCGCTTCCTGTTTGCAGTTATTCATTTCAATTGAAATAGAAGGAAGCACCTATGCCACAAAATTAATGTCTATTGAGTAAGGTGACTACTATACTATATTTATATGATTTAATGCTTTAATTCCACATATTCTCTTATAATTTGCATTGGTGTAAATACTAATGCTTTGCAGTTCATATGTATTGCATTGCCAGTAAACTAGCCTGTGACATTCAGGCCAAGAGAATTAGTGAACTGAACATGAGATAGAAAGTGAGTCAGGACTCGGAGGGAGAAAAGAGCGAGTGAAAGACAGAGGTGGTTAGGTTGGCTCTGTGTCATTTGACAGCTATAATTACAGGCCTGCCTTGCTCTCACCGGTTCGCTATTCTGTTGCATTGGCTTTGCCTCTCCGACTGACACCAAAAAAGTGACTCCTAACTGAAAGCTTTTCAAACAGGTCCACCTGGCAACACGCCAAGGAACTGAGCATTTTTCGTGAGCTCGGGCTCTTTTCCAGCAAGTTTGTGATGTGTCTGAACTTGAGTGTGTTACCGATGTGAATGGCTTGTTGGTGGCGGTGTTCCCTGTCTGTGCGAGTGTTTCTGTATACTAACTTAAAAGAAAACTGGAAGAGAAGTAAATGAGGAAAATTGAGGTTTCAGACGCAACAGAAGGGCCGGTACACAGAGAAAGAGAGAAAGAAATCTCATTTGTAAAATCCACATAGTAATTAGGCAACAACGCAGAAGTTTGTAATGTTTGTGTGTTAGTCTCTCGTCCCTTCTGCCAGAGCAGACTGCCCTGATCCCTCAAACACCAACAAAGACATTGTAAATAAGCAGAATAATCCAGTGTGTGTGTGTGTGTGTGTGTGTGTGTGTGTGTGTGTGTGTGTGTGTGTGTGTGTGTGTGTGTGTGTGTGTGTGTGTGTGTGTGTGTGTGTGTGTGGCCATCACCCCTACTTCCCACACCCAACTTTGAGGATTTAGACAATGACATCATATTTATGTTTGCCTAAGTGCAGAACTATATATAATATCATCAGGTGTCATAGATAATGAATAATTCTTATATTCTATTCTAGAGTATTCTCTGGTATCTTTCATCCTCAGTGCATTGATAAGATTTAAGATTTTGTATCATTACACGTACAATACAGCCATCGGCATGCTTCGCACAAATACTGTATTGTCACAGAATCACTGGAACTGAAATCGGTTCATTTAAAATGCCTTATAACTTCAAGATATATCATGAGGGATTGTTAATTCACATTGATCTGTGAGGCACTGAGTCTAGATTGATGGTAAACATAATATTTAATTGGAGAAATGCTAAGGTACACGTCATCTAGTATAAGAGAAAAGTATTCTGCCTTAGATATAATAATGGTTCGGAAGGTTCCAGGTTCAAATCCCACGACCAGCAAGATGTCCCTGTTGGGCCCTTGAGCAAGGCCCTTAACCCTCAACTGCTCAGATGTATAATGAGATCTAAATGTAATTCGCTCTGGATAAAGGCATCTGCCAAATGCCTAAATGTAAATGTAATATACAAGGTGCGTTCAAGTCAAACCAGTACTTTTGATCATACAGAATACAGTTATGAAAAAATATAAAGAACACAGTTATGTAAAATATTTCCTTATTTCTCTATTTAATCCCCTGCTACACTAATCCAAGCGTTTCACTAGTATTTGGATACCATCAAGGTAGAAAGTATTCTAAGTACACCGGAGCCATGATTGGACTGCAGGCTTCACCCCTGAAACGCTGGCCTCCAAGGAATTCCTTTAATAGCCCAAACCTGTGGAAATCATTTGGAGCAAGGTCAGGACTGTACAGGGGATGTGGCAATAACTCCGAGCCGAGATCCTGGAAAGCGCAAGTGGTGTTTGTGAATGATTGTGTGTACAGTTCCCACAGACAGATTCATCTCTTCTGAAAGATGTAATTCTTTTTAATAATTAGGCATCTGCAAGCTGAATGTTTTCAGCAATGTCTGCAGTATGGCCTTCTTTAAAATGTTTGCACCATGCAAATGTATTACTGCGGTTAAGCGTCTCATCATCCTACTGTGCTCTGTAAATGTCATGAAAACTCGGTTTAACTTCATTGATGAAAAATGTCAGTCCCGGTTTGATTTGAACACCTCTTGTACAATCAAAGTATACTAAATGTATAGACAAAGTATAATCCTGACATCCCGTTATAAAAACAGGGTCCTCTCAAAAAATCTGAATGGATTAAGATTGATTTATAATAAGTTTTTTTAAACATTAAGAATAAAACTCTGGTCGTGTTCGTCTGGTCTAAGACGCAACACCTCTTCTGGAGTCTGCGTGTGTGTGAGTGTGTGCGCACTAAGAGAGGTGCGTGTCTGTTCACACACACCCTAGTGGACATCCTAAAACATTGCACCAGCAGCAGCAAGATCAGAGTTATAACTTAAACTGACAATCGGTGTGTGTTTTCATTTCCTAGTGGGGACCATGACAGGACGAGCATGGAAATATCATTAGCAGAAAAAAAATGCTTTTGTACAGTTGTATCAGTTTTTTTGTTAAATTATTAATGAATAAAGTTAAGAGTTTCCTTTTTGTTTTTAAGGTTATATCTAGGGTTAGGGATAAGTATAGGCATAACATTAAATTATTAATTATTATTAATTATGTAATTAGAACATACTCACCAATATAATAAGAGGAAAGTGCATGGTAGTTTGTTGGTTTAACATTTTGCATGTGTGCATATATATTTTCTTCCTAATTGTTTAAATGATTTTACACACCTAGATCAGCAGAGCCACTGAATAAATTAAAACATAAAAGAATAGATGTTTGTGCATGTGCGTGTGGGCGGGTTTGTATGTGTGCATACATGCATGCAGGTTTGTGTGTGTGTGCGCGTGTAATAAATGAGCAAAAACAATATACGGTGGCCTCCTCCTGAAAGATGTGCGCTGTCAACGGGAATAAATAACTTCACACCCCATTGCCTACTGAGAGAGAGAGAGAGAGAGAGAGAGAGAGAGAGAGAGAGAGAGAGAGAAAACAACTTTCAACTGCATGAATATGCAAATATATATCACCCTGTCTGTGTGTTTGTTTGGAAAGCGGCTGCTTTTTTGTTGAGCAATTAAGAGTGCAAACATTTCCTTCTTCTTACTCCCTTCTGCAGAACTATTGTTAACTGTAGAGATGATGTGTAAAACCCATTGTTGCTTATTAAAGCAAAAACAGTTCCAATTCTCTGTTGTGGAAATGAGATGAGATGAGATTTGTCCCATCATGGGCAGTGTCTTTAACTCTTCAAAAGTCCTGCATACACACACATACACACATACACACGGCTGTCCTTGTCCCAAAGAATTAGAAGAGATAACCACAAAAACCTGCCGCCATCTAAAATATTAATAATTTTTTTAAAAGATGACGATGATGATGATGATGATGATGATGATGATGATGACCAGGGCAACTTGACCTTCGCATGCATTTTCCAGCTGCAATCTTATTAGAATAACCTTCTGCACCCTTGCTTCACCGTGCGCAAACACACTCGGACATGACCATGCAAATCAGTGATAGTTGGGCCCTCGGGGGAGCTAGCAGGAGCATTCCTGTAGCCTGAGTGCTGTGCTCCTGACCCGCTCATCTGGAATCTCGCGGCGCTCTCGCCTGCTCCCGCTGACCCCTTCGTCATTAGCATCAGGCCGCCATTGCGCATTGTTTGCTTGCATTAGAATGCAACATTTCACATGCAGAATATGCAGAACAGGGCCTCCTCCGCTGGGAGGAGGGCCAGCTTTGCTCGGAGTGCACTATACTGTAAAGGAAGTGGTAATTATTCTGATCATACGGCAACTGCATTCAAGTCATTTTACTTTTATTTATTTGTTGTTGTTTTATTTATTTATTTTTTGTAAAGATGCTTTCGTGCAATGAGTGTGTGTAAGATAAATTTTTTTTAACAAGAACAAAATCAAAAAGTAATTTTATTTATTTATTTTTTTGTTGTTTTTACAGTCCAATGATACACATTTTGGCATTATTTCCACTGTCAGGTGACCTGTGCTTTAACTGAGTCCTCAGGCTGAACCTGGTTACCCTTATTGTCAGTGAGGCTAGAAATATCCCAGACCACTGGTCAATCACAATCATTACTCGAGACAGCCTGCAAGTACTAGGGTACTCCGTGTGATCCTGAGCTCTGGTTACTGTCTCTGCAGCTTTTCATATGTTCTCCTTGTGTCTGAGTGGGTTTCCTCTGATTTCCTCCTACCTCCCAGAAACATAAAAGTAAGTGGACTGTACCAGTGGGGGGGCCTTGGAGCCTATCCCACACTTTGGGCACGAGATGGGATACACACCATGGACAGGGTGCCAATCCATCACAGGGCACATGTTCCTAGTTAGTAAGCAGCACCATGATCCACCATGAGCAGTATAAATATGTTAATGAATGCCAAACCAGAATATGCCAAACTTCATACTACCATATTATACAGTCTATCAAACCTGTACACAATGACTGTATATACTTTTTAATAATGTGTATGCGATGCTGCTTAACTAACAGAATCATTTATAATTTGTTATAGCATACTTGCCAAAAATGTCTTTAGACAATGGATCTTCCCTCCACAAAAAAAAAAAAAAACTTCCCTCTGAGGGCAACACCATCTCCTGAAAACTCTTCCTGGGTTTAATATGAAGGAGGAAACAGGCACAGGTACCATACTCGGGGGAACGAGAAAAGCAGTAACTAAAAAAGTGTGTGTGTGTGTGTGTGTGTGTGTGTGTGTGTGTGTGCGTGCGTGCGTGTGTGCGTGTGCGTGCGTGTGTGCGTATGTGTGTGTGCGTATGTGTGTGTGCGCGCGTGTGTGTGCGCGTGTGCGCGTGCACAGGCACATCACAGAGTGCCCAGTTAAGTGCTATTGCTCATACTGTGAGGTAGTTCTTTGCTTCTCTCAAGATGTTTTCCTATGACTTTAGATCAATCCCTTTTTATTCCACCTAACAGTGTGGGATCAATAGGCACAGCCGTGCCACGCCAAATACAGCCACTGAAGGATGAGCCATCAGCATTCCAGTGTCACCATATCCGGCTCTCTCTCTATTTCTCTCGCTTAGTGTTTGGCCATGGAATAAATTAGTGCTCGAAAAACATTGCTTTAACTCCCAGCCCAGCCAGTATGTGCCCCCACTCCACATTTGTATTTAATCTCATTTAAATGAAAGGGACTTTGGCTGGAAGGAGGTGGAGAGTGCCAGGCTCCACTTCAGAGCTGGCTGTGGTGGACGATAATACCCAGCTTGGTGGCACCGTGGTTAAGGGAGCAGGGCTTGGGGGGGGTGGGGGCTTTAGGGGGGGGGGGGGGGGGGTATGGCTTTAGGGATGGTGGGTCCAATCAAACCCAGCAGGAAGCCCCAGATGTGGGGCCACTGAGCTGACAGCACTCTCTTCCGCTCGGTATGAATGTGGCAGTGAGAGAGACTGAAGGAGGCTTGTGTAATTTATTCTTGCATGATGAATTCGGCATGTAGGTGAATGCATTATATGTATAGAGCAAGGGAGAGAGAAAATGGCTTTCTGTGACGGCTGTCTCTCAGGATGAAGGTCTGTGAATTACGGAGTGTGGAGGACAGGATGAGGGTGAAGGCTGTTTGTTTTCTTTCGAGTTGCCCTGCTCTCTCTCTCTCTCCCTCTATTTCTCTTTCTCTCTATCTTTCTTTCCCCCCTTAGAGAGGGAAGGACAGGAGAAACGGTTCAGATGGGCAAGATATGCGGCTATATGCCCTCGTATCTTATCAGGCTCTGCTTTCTTGAGGGTTAACAGCAACACACACACACACACACACACACACACAGTGTAACCAGGGGCTTGGAGAGAGGTGCTATGCCAGATAAGGGCCCGATGGAGCAGCCACAGTGTTCAGAGGCCAGTCTGAGGAGCAGATAACAGCAGATAAGATTCATCCTCAAAGTGCTTATGGGTAACATCTTGCTAAGAGTGTATTTCTGACACTGCTTGTGCCTGAGGAGGGACATTGCTGCCAGGACAAAATTGTCATGTATGTGTGCAGGCTGATCTTTGGTGTGTGTGTGTGTGTGTGTGTGTGTGTGTGTGTGTGTGTGTGTGTGTGTGTGTGTGTGTGTGTGTGTGTGTGTGTGTGTGTGTGTGTGTGTGTGTGTGTGTGTGTGTGTGTGTGTGTGTGTGTGTGTGTGTGTGTGTGTGTTTATATGAGAAGGTTGGTCTACCTAAGACGTTGACACATACCCAGGGAGACGCCCACACGCCTCAACTAATGCGTGACTCCTTGTGCCCAGGACCATATGGCAAAGGCAGCATTTACATAATGTCATATTTTATTTAATTAGGCATTCTAAATGCGATCCGAATCTGAGGAAGATTCTCACGTGGAATGTTGATTGGCGATACATGATAGCACTCTGACCCAAAATGCGCCCGCTGCACCCAAACCCCGAGAGATTGCGTTTCAGGCTTGTACTTAGATCTTATCTCGGAGAAAGGGGATTACTTATAGACAAGACTTCAAAATGTTATAAAGTCAAAGGAGACGTTTTGAGGCTCTTTGTGCAGATATTAAGGTCACCCACTTCTTGTGAAACATGACCTTTTTTCGGAAAGGAAGCTGTGAAACTAATCTGAGGGCTCTTTTGCATGTGATACCATGTGGGAGGTGTCGTGCTGGTGGACGTGTATGGGCTTGAGGTTTATTTTAGGACGTTCACTCCGTGACACAGGTGCTTTCTTTTTCCGAGAATTAGGAACTAGAGCGCCTTGTGCCGACCACCATGATCAGCCAAGTGTCAAGAGGAGTGCTCGAGCGAAACTGGCCCCCAAGTTGATACTGGCAGTGGGAAATGGGGGGGTGGGAAGGATGAAGGTGGGGGCGGTAGTGGGGTGTCTAGGGGAGCAACCATGCAGGCTCCCCTAGAAAAGGGAAGGAAGGAAATAAGGATCAGTGGTTCCATCAAACAACCAGCCTCTAAGCTGAGTGCTCGCTCTCTCTCTCTCTCTCTCTCTCTCTCATACACACAGCTACGTCCACATCATCCCCCTCCAGCACAGAGCTCTCACACTCGTGCTCTCACATGCCTACAAAGTAAAATAAATAGAGTACACCGAGTCCAGCTTGCATATTATTTAATGAAGGCAAAGTGTTTCAAGAGGCTGCTGAATAGTGCATGGGGTGAAATAAGGCCTGGCCAATAGCATAAGTCATCCTTTGTATTTTTTTTTTCATGCTTCTGTCTATACATGGACATTTCTTTTTTAAACATTACTTTACAAGTAAAATTATAAAAGGAGAAAAGAATACAGGTGATATATTATTCCTAATTCATGTATTAACATGAACTTAGAGCCTCTTATACACCAACTGTGGCTGAGGGCAATAGTTGTTAGTGTGTCTAAGTGATTGTGTTAGACCTGTGTTGGGGGATGATGATGAAGGAGAAATTTCTGTTCGGAGAATTATCACAGGACAAAGGCAAGAAAAGTGAGCAAAGCAGGGAAAATGATGCAATGGAACAAATTCTGAACAAACTGCTTGCACAGACCTTGCAGATCATGCTTCGATGAGTTTGTCTTTGTCTCAAAATGCATCCTAAATTGTTGCAAAATGTAAAGACAGTATGCACCTGCATGTATGATACTGATACGCCACAGGCAGAAAGGTATTATCATAACATCCATTTATCAAAATACATATACAGTGTGCAATTTGATTGCACTCATGCAGTATGATTTTCTTGATTTAATTATGAATACAGACTACTGCCACCTCCTGGAAGGGAGAGTTACTTAATGCTACAGTGCCTCAGTCTGGACAGTGTAATGCTCTGCTACAAGATACTGATGGAACCTCACTCCAAACTCTTCTAGACGATCTCTGTACCTTGTGTACAGAAGCAAAAGCCAAGCCTCTCACTGTGCAGCATGATTAAGCAGAAGCTTGATTCGCCTGTACATCTATATGAGCAGTGAGCGACAAAGGGACCCTGTCAATCTTGTCCACAATGCGAATGCAGCCAGATGCGTTGTGAAGGGCTCCCACCCACACACAGCACGCAACACCGCTGAAACTCAAATATGGATCCTGCAGTACGGATCACCTCTGCACAGGCACGATGATGAAAGCCTGCAATAGTGCAAATACTTTGGTGAAATGCACGAGTGAATCTATTCAAAAACACTGTCATTTTGCTGTTTCTCATAGGATGATTCACACACTGTCGCTCCTAAGCTGTTGCGCGTCGACCTGAAAAACCAACAACAGCAAAACGATATTTCCTCGAGCCTCTGAACACCCGCAACCGTAATTCAATCATTTTCAGTCAATAATGAATATTAATTTTTAATCCCCGGGACCTTTGTAAGTCTTGTCAAGCTGTCTTCGGGCTCTTTTGATATGTGAGTTTTAACCTTCATAAAAGGCTTGAAAGGCTGCCAACAGGCTACATCTGTTCCAAGGGCAGGGTGATGGTGCTCCTGGATGCCTCTCTCCTCCCCACAATGAGGCAAACTCTCCTGCCTGGTGCCTGTCAGTGGCAAAAGGTGTTAGTGCCACAATTAATCTCTTTAACCGAGAGCAGGGCGTCTCTTTGTTTATTCCACCCGTGCCTCTCTTTCCTTTTTCTCCTCCCTGAGGCCCCTCACACAGTCTTATCAGGAGCGCTGAACTAGGCCCTTATTTCCTTATCGGCCTGTCATGGCTGACCATGGCCTCTTGAGTAAGTGCGCCAAAGGAAATGGTGAAGTAAAAGAGAAAGAAGTTACAAACGGCTAACCCTCAGACTTCCACGAAACGCCTTATCTGAGGAGACCGGCTGACCTTCCGCCCTCCACCACACAGCTCAGGAATGACCAGATCTTCCCCTTTACCACCTCTTCCTTTATGCTCTTTCTATCCCTGTCCTCTTTGAACCATAAATAAGCTCTTCCTCACAGTAATATGAGCCGCATAGAACTTCCTCTCTTTCCCCTGACACATATATCTAAACACACAGCTCATTTTTTTTTTTTTTTTTTTTTTTTTTCAAACACAGCAAATAAACAACTTGAACTTACTGGTCAGAGTGGTGGCAGAATATGAGAATAAAATGGGACGCAGAGTGAGCAGTAAGAAAGCAGGACATTCTCTGGTGAATTCTGAGCCTGTGCTCGCAGATAAAGGCATGGAAATGAAGGGCAAGTCGACGGAGCTGTAAGTACAGGCAGCCCGAGCACAGATCAGGAGAAATCCCCTGCTTCAATTAGGCATTCTCTTACTTTTGCACTCCTCTCTACTTCTTTCTTTCCCACTGTCTGATTAGAAATGCATTTCTGGATTGCTCTGGCAAATGCAGAAAGAGTAAAAAAAAAAAAAAAAAGATGGGGGGTGGGTGAATAAAGTTAATCCACTGACTCGGAAAGTCAAGCCCAGGCACAGAAAAAGTATCAAGATAATTGACTTTATAATACATTTGTGGTATAACTGGAAATAAAAAAAAAAAAAAAAAAAAACAAGAAGAATCAAAGGATTTTTTTTTCCTTGCTTGTTTGTTAAGTTTTCCTCAGCTCGATCATAAGGGACTATATAGACTGATAGTTACATTCTATACTTCTTTCCATGCATATCCTAATTTATATATATGCAATATACTTAATATGCTTAATTTGCAGAAAATTAGCTAGACGTATTGAATCAAGCTTTAAAAATACACAACAATGATAATCGATTAAAAGAAAAAACAATGTGGCAGATATCACCTTTGTGATGATGGTGACATATACCATGTAATGCGCAGGTCACAGTGTTGCAGTGTTTGGAGTTGTGATGGTGTGTGTGTGTGTGTGTGTGTGTGTGTGTGTGTGTGTGTGTGTGTGTGTGTGTGTGTGTGTGTGTGTGTGTGTGTGTGTGTGTGTGTGTGTGTGTGTGTGTGTGTGTGTGTGTGCACGTGTGATTGATCGAGTCTGCAGCTGATGGGGCCTAAGGTCATGGGGCTGTCTCTTCGTGTGTCTCAGGCACAGATCTGGTGCTGGCTGTCTGCCCCGTCCCTCCACGGTCAAGGCCACTCATTAGACTCAAAGGGGCAGGAGGAAACTGGCTAGACAGGGCCTCACAAGGGGACAGATATTGATCAGGAATCAAACATACTTGCACACACACACACACACACACACACACACACACACACACACACACACATGCACACACACACAAAGGATGAAATCTGAATTAAGGGTAGTAAATTGGGGAAAGAGGGTAAAATCAAGACAGAGAGAGGGCTGTTTAATGAAATGGAAGACTGTATGTGATCAATACTCGGCAAGATTTTCTCCTATCTCCCATTCAATTGTCATGCAATTAAATGAGCCACCAGCCTGTGTGGAAATATGGGGTCAGATTTCCAAGCGTTATGAAGAATAGCTCAGTATTGTAAAAATTTCTATCAATTTATTTATTTATTTATTTTAATAAAACCAAGCATAAAATTGTCCTTGGTCTGACAGCAGGGCTCAGGGCAGGTCAAAGAGAGAGACAGATAGAGAGAGACAGAGCGATGGAGAGTTCATGGTTGTTTACATCATAACAAACAGTTCTGCTGTAAATACAAAGGCATGCACAGGCATACATTCATATGCATGCCCACAAGCAAGCACACACACACACACACTAAAAAAAGTGAAGTTCTCACCTGTCACAGTCGAAGGTATATGACAAGGCCGCACACATTACAACACCACATATATCGACTCATTCATTATTTTACAGACACAGACCTTGACGGACATGTCTCATTTCTTAATTATTATAATGCATTACATCGTCATACTCTGCCAGTACAGTTGTTGGAATGAATTCGGGTTTTACAATAATTTCCCTGTCACAAAATAGCATGTACAACATGTTGGAGGTCACACACATCTGCTACAGTATATATACACCTAGACAATAAAAAGACCAAAGCCATTCATGTGTACTGCAGTGTTCAGTAACAAACCATGCATATAATTCAGTAATGAATATTGCACAACCACCGATCATAATCGCTGATATTTACATGCAGCACAGTAACATATTTCATTAACACAGTATTTAAATATTATTTATTGTGTTACCTAGCATGGTACACATGTACAACCTCTGATAAGCATGGAAAGACACTCATGTAAAATTTCTCTCCTGACCTTCAGAATCTGCTTAGACTCATTTTTTGCTTTTCGTATGGAATGTGACACAGACTGAGGTCTTCATTTTCAGCTCAGTTTTCATGGGCATTTAAAGGACTGTTTGCTCCGGTTGATGTGTTTGGAAAATAGGTATTCATTAAGTGCCAGTGTACAGTGTGCAGATCTGTTTTGTCTGCAGGAATAGATAACAAAGGAACATGGCACCCCACATCTGCATGTTTTAAATGAACAGCAAGGGCAAAATGGCAGTTATGCATTCAAAGGTGTCACCACCTTGCTCAATTTTTATTTGCAGGGTGAGTCTTCCTTTAATTTTTATTTTGTTTTTTTTCATATTTGTGTAGGGGGTAGGATTTCCATTAGTGTTGTTTTAAATGGACAAGAGTGCCAAAAGCAATGATGTCAGAGAATGTGAGGTGCATTTTGTGTCCTGCCGCATACCTCGCCTTCACAGACAAATTGATTTGCAAAGGTTCAGACCTGGCAGCTTGGGCCTCTTTGCATACGGAATGCTCCCTCTGACACAATGAAAAAAAGTGGAGGAAGGAAAAAGAAAAGAGGGAAAAAAGAGTCCTCTGGCAGGGCGAGACACCCAGCAGGACAGCGGGAACTGGACGGTTCAAAGTCCACAGAGTGAAACCCCCTAAGAACCCCCACACCCCCAAGGCCCCTCACACCCTCCCTTGCTGGCCCCTCGTCTGGTTTGAAAGGTCAGTTCATGTCTGGGAAAGAAGTCTCGGGATCCCCTTCTTTATTAAAGGTCACTAGTATTCAACAGCACTTAACACACACTGCCGGCCCAGCCAGCCAGCCAGCCAGCCAGCCATTATAGAGGGGGATGGGGAGAGTTGGAGCATTGGAAATTGGGCATGGGCAGACTTCAGGGAAACGACTGGGGGAGCAGGGTAAACTTTGAGGATTTAAAGTTTTGGATATTTATTTTCTGCTGGAAAAAAAAAAATCCTTTTCATGTGACATACACAGCAATGAAATCCACTGAAGATTTTTCATATACTATACTTTTACAGAATTTAAAGGTCTTCTCTTCTAACACTGGCAGTAGAAAGTATTTGCCAAAGTCTAAACTCAGGAAAATGCCCCGTAGGTGTGGTTCGAACAGGATGGTACTCAGGACATCGTAGTCTGGGGTTAGACTGCGCTTTTACAGTAGAGGAATACATTAAGAAAAAGCAAGGTTTCCCACCTTGTAGTCTGTCTAGCCCAACAGATTTATGCAGGGTGGTCAGCTGGAGCAACAGCGACCAGGCTGGGCCCAGTTCCCTCACAGTGAGGGGGAGACAGGGGCAGGGACCCTCTCATTCTCATGTTAAACGCTTTTCACATTAGGCCTCCCTATTCTGCAAGTCCTCATTAGGTATGCTTGCTCCAGCGCTGCCTCTATTTCATCAAGCGGTTGTATTATTACAATAATCATCACCACTACCTCAATCATGTTTGCAATAATTTCCTAAATCAAGAGCTCTTTCGGAAGCCGACGGAGCTCCTGATTCTCTAAGGGCATTCGCACTCAGTAAGAAGAAGGTGAGTCAACAAGGGAAGGTCTTAATAAGAGGGCCTTAAATTATACCTCAGTGAGACAGGGTACAGGAGAAAATTGTGTAATTCAATGCCAAATTACCATTGTTCCTGCACTAAAGCCTTTATCAACTGTTCATTTTTCAGCATACATGTCAAAGATGAGTGGAAAGCCAGATGTCCAGTGTCTTGTCTGGAGCCCAGAGCTTGATGTGAGTGAAGTATCAGAAAATGCAGACGGACTTTTGCTAGCAATGACTACTATGTGATCTAGGCTGCTTCTCCCAGAGCTGCACCTGGATTTAATGGAGCCTTCTTTATAGATGTCCCATAAACCATGGGGCATGATTTCAAAATACATTTCATGAAGTACATGGATATGCCGACAGGATAGTAAAACAGATATGATTATGCCTCTGCAAACTTTTTTTTTTTTTAAGCGATAGTGCGCATAAATCCTGGACGGAGGCTTTTCTCTCCTCTTCGGTTGCTTTGTCCTCAAACAGGACACTTGGATAAACCATCGAGAAAGTTTTTCATCCAAGTAGACAACGTTGATGAGTTATAGTCCATTAGCTCTGGAGTCAAAGCTGAAGGACATTTAAGATATCATTTTGTGTCGCTACTCAGGGACCTGTCAAGGGATGAGAGACAGCACTGTGTTGGTGTGCATATTTGAAGTGGCAGATGGCTCTAAATTGAATTAAATTGCAGTGTTAATAAGAATAACTTTTCCTTTGTGTCCTTGAGGTGGGACAGTCTGTAGAATTCCACCTTAACATTCCACCTTTAACAAACATCCTTAAAGAGATTTTAAGCGATGACCTCGTCTAGGTCTGCCTTTCTATCAGTTGGCCTCCAACTCAAGCCACCGCCATCAGAATTTTTTTTTCTTCTTCTTCTTCTTCTACCCCCCCTTCCTGCATGTCTGTGCAAGTGTGATTGTGTGTAAGGGTGCGTCCTGGTGTGTGAGTCTCCGAGTGTGTCTGTGTCCATGTGATTGTGTGATGGGGTGTGTCTGGGTCTCACCCTGGGTCATGATGAAGTGTCTGGTCTCTCAGGCTGTGCGTCTGTATACGAGTCTGGTCTGGAAGGGGGGTTTGTTTCCATCCATTCCATCTCTCTCTTAGCCCAGGGAGAGTGCACCCAGACCAGCCAGGTCAACCTGTCCTCCCCCGACTGTCTCGCACCACACACACTTGACACTACAAATCCTAACACCTTAACCTTCAACTACTATCCTGACCATGTCCATGTCCATGTCCATAATGCATAGAGATGCACATTCGTAGTGGCACAGAGTGTCTGTGAACATTAAGAAGGACATATTTAAACCTAATCATCAAACACAAACTAGCGTTCCCTTCTCCCCAACATGAACCCCCCCAACTCCTGTTCCCAACCGACGCCCAGCCCCCTTCCCAATCCTACTAAGGATTATTTTGTATAATGATGAATAATTTATGAAAATCTTCCCCCTGGCTCTCAACAGCGCCTCTCAATTGGCCTTGGCATTAAGCCATTCATTCCTCTGTCTGGGATGGGAGTCACTCATAAGCAACCGCATAATAAAATCTCATTTTCCCTCCTAAAAGCAAATGATGCCATGACTTCAAATCTTATGAATAATTTCTAAATATGGAAACACTCTACCTTTTGTGAGCTTCAAACTGGGACATTGAAAGTCTAACAATCACTTTTCTGAAATAAATTACAATACAACTTTCACTTGATATTTTTTGTGTTTGTTAGTGTCCTGTAAAACGTTTTTTTTTTTATGTCTGTTTTTTTTATTGTTTTATTTTAAACTGATGATTATACAAGAAGGTATGTGAGGCATGAAAGTGTTAACATGGCACCATGGAAGGCGGTGTCGCCTATCTACACTGGTCACGAGACACCACAGACATGGCAACAAGACCAAGACCAGAGCGAGACACAAGCGAGAGACCTGAGACAGCAGCGAGATGTGTGTGTGACAGAGAAGGAACTAAAGAAGAAAGACAGAGTGTTATCTGAAGCAGCAAAGCCCGCTCTGGCTGCAGGGATCTTTGATGGTGGAAATCAATAGATACTCAGAAGACAGTGGCATAACCTTGTCAGGGCTGAGCAAAGGTACACTCGCTAAAATAGCAAGAAGGAGAAAAGAGAGAAAAGAACAGGGGAAACAAGTGGAAAGAGAAGTAGAGAGGTGACAATGAAAGAGAGTAGTGTTGTGTGGCCACCCACAACAGCATAGTGTCTGAGAGGCCAGTAATCATGTCCCTACTGGTTTTTAAAAGCCATCTACTGAAGCGACTCAGCTGACAGTGAACACAGCAGAGCAGCACACGCATACACATACATGCTGAACTAACCATACTATTAGAATGTATGCAGCATACATACACATATAAGGAACATGAACAGAATTTGAAATTCTGTTGGAAAAAAGAAGAGAAAATAGAAACCCATATACTTGACGCGGCTGTAAATATAGTGCAAATTCAGTTGTCGTCAAACTTGTAAATGTCCTCACACAACAATATCTGTAACATCACCCTCATAGCTCAGAGTACAGAAGAGTTGGGTTGCATGGCCCTCATGACCAACTCCTTAGATGCCACTGGAACGGACGTGAGCACATGTCCAGAATGCATGTGCGGTGAAGGAAAGAGACCAGTACTTGTGCCAGGCACACTGATTTTGACCCAGCTGACCATGTCAGTCAGGCCTTCGCAGCTTGACACATCACTGTTGGTCAACACACACAGACCTGAGGACATCGCGAGCATTGTCGTCTGACTGCCCACGGCTTGACCACTCACACCCTCTTTCTGGGTTTTTGCAGTTGATATAAAACTACTAAAATTACAAATGAATATTTTCATGAGTAAAACAAATAAACAAAACAAACAAATAAATAAATAATAATAATAATCTTTTTCAGACCTAAATTACCAAATTCTATACCAATTTCAAGTGAAGAAAAAAACGAGTGGCCATGATTACTTTAAGAAATGAAGGTCAGTCAGTCCGAAAAATTGGGAAAACTTTCAAAGTGTCCCCAAGTGCAGTCACAAAAACCATCAAGCACTACAAAGAAACTGTCTTAAATGCGGACCGGCCCAGGAAAGGAAGACCAAGAGTCACCTCTGCTGCGGAGGATAAGTTCATCCGAGTCACCAGCCTCAGAAATCGCAGGTTAACAGCAGCTCAGATCAGAGAGCAGGTCAATGCCACACAGAGTTCTAGCAGCAGACACATCTCTAGAACAACTGTTAAGAGGAGACTGTGTGAATCAGGCCTTCATGGTAGAATATCTGCTAGGAAACCACTGCTAAGGACAGGCAACAAGCAGAAGAGACTTGTTTGGGCTGAAGAACACAATAAAGAACACAATAAAGAAAACTTTGAATGAGAAGGTGTGTCCAAACTTTTGGTCTGTACTGTATATATTAAAAAAGAAAAAACTATGTAAACCTGGGTGGCATAATGGCAGACTGCTAAATCACAATTCCAGAGATCCCAGTATGACCGTCAGCTCCAGTTACTGTCTGAATCTGTCTGTTTTGGTGTGGGGGTTCTTTCAGGTTGCCTGGTTTCCTCCAACGTGATAAATCCTCCTGAAACACTCATGGCTACCCTAAATTTCCCAATAGATAAATCTATCTAAGAGTTTAAATAAAATAAATAAAATAAAAAATAAAATAATAATAATAAAAAATAAAATTAAAAAAATAATAAATAAATAATAATAATAAATGATAAAAAATAAAATTATAAATAATAATACATAAATAAATTAATAATAATAATAATAATAATAATAATAATAATAATAATAATAATAATAAATCGAACCATCATTTAACAAACTAAACAGATTTTTTTTTTCCAGTTTAACAACGTACATGCACATACACGCATACAGTATATAGATGCACAGGCTCAAGTGCCAACCTGTACATTTACTTAATTGGCACTTGTACCTAAAGTGGCTCACAATTGAGCAGAGGAGATAAAGGTTATGGGTCTTGCACAAGTGCCCAAGGACTCTGTGCTGTGGTACCAGCATGTACGCTTATGGTGTTCTGACCAATCTTAACCACTGAGTCAGGTAAGTTAAGTAATGTTTTACCCCATTAACCCAGATGTCTGATGTGTTTCCTGATTAACAGTAATATTTAATAAATGTGAAGGGCACCCTGTAGTTTCCTAAATGTGTGTGTGTGTGTGTGTGTGTGTGTGTGTGTGTGTGTGTGTGTGTGTGTGTGTGTGTGTGTGTGTGTGTGTGTGTGTGTGTGTGTGTGTATGTGTGTGTGTGCGTGTGTGTGTGTGTGCGTGTGTGCGTGTGCGTGTGCGCGCGTGTGTGTGTGCGTGTGTGTGTGTGTGGGTCTTAATGTTTCTGTACGGACAGGTCTATCAGCCGAGGTGGCACTGCAGTTTTGGCTCCAATTCCAAGAGAAAACGTGACCACAATTATGATGGATAATTGATCATATGATGGACTGTCACTCTTCTTTTTTTAAGCTTTTATCCTAATTTGCTTTTATGTCTGTCCGTCGTTAGTCACTTTTCCTTTCTCTGTTGTTTTCATATTGTGACAGGGCACGGAGCTGCCTTTGCCTCCAGGAAATAGCGGGCGATTTGCAGCAGCTGTGACACGCAATAATTCAACAAATTCACTTACTGAATGACAACGGCTTTGTTGACAAGCCAATTCAATTAACCAGTGAAACCAACAGGAGTAACACACAAACAGGCAAGCAGACCCAGGGTCTCTATCTCTTTTTATTTCTCTCATTCTCTGTGTCTTCCAGTGACTCTCTCTCCCTCTCTGTCCAAATGAGAAGATGGCTCTGTGCCTGTGGTTGGCACCTAGAGAGGAGGGCTGAAGCTCTGGCTGGCAATGTTGTAGTCAGTGAGCAAGCTCAATCTACACGTAAGGGAGAAGGAGAGAGGGGGGGGGGCATAAATACCCTGTACTGTGCAATGCTAATTAATAATGTTCTTTCATACTAGTCCAGCAGTAATAGTGACTGCACCATTCCAGTATGACTCTGACCCAAGCTCTGGCCTGCCAGCTTGACCCAGCTAATGACGGAAGAGCACTGCGGGCTGCTATTACAGCTTGATCAATCATCCACCGATGGTCCCATGCAAAATGCATCACGCTTGTCTTAGCTAATGTATCGATATCGGACCTGAGGAGACAGCTTAGCCAGACCTGCTCACTTGTTAGTTTAATTATTTCCCCAACTCTAATATCCTGTCCGTAACATGCGTATGGTGGAGCGTTAGTCATTTTGTCACATTTTTACTTTAGTTCACTGTCTTCTCGCTCATAACTTATTCATTCCCTTTTTTTGGCCCCTTGGTCATGTGGACCTTTCTACTGAGCTGAGTCCTGACTAAGGTGTGCCATGACTATCCTCACACAGACTCACGCCCACTGTATACACAGACTATAATGTATTGTAGGAATGCTAATAAAGATCAGAGGTCTGAGGAAGAAGCAATTGGCTAACTAGCAACTGCAACAAGCTAAATAAGAATTGCATTGCTAAGTACAGTATAGCGTAAACAGCTCGCATCCTTTCAGGAGTAGGCGTTTAAAGAGCCGAAAACAATAAACACATTATTATGTTTTGCTTTTAGTTTTACAATGATGAAGAAATTCGGGAATTGCATTAACTATAGAAAACCTTACACATTTCGTTGTTGCTTTTCTTCTTCTTGTTATGGCTCCTTTTAAGGGTTTCACCATGCCCTTCCTGATGCAACCCTCCCATTCCATCCAGGCTTGGGACCAGCACCTGCATGTTATATGGTGGCTGAGAATCAGACCTTAATGCTAATTTTAAAACGTCTTTCGTGTGGCTGCTGAGATAAAATCAGATAAAAGCAAAAACTGCAAAAATCTCCCATGGTGAACATAATTGTCTTTGACAGTATACTCGGTGTAATCACTTGGTATAATTGCCAAGTTTTCTTTCAAAAATGGTCACCACAACAGAAAATCATATTATGTAAACTGAGGGATTTGACTTTGGACAGCAAAATACAATATATTCTCAATGCCAGTGCGTCCTCATGTGCAATCTCCATGGTTGTTATTATTCTGTACTCTAGCAAAACTCTACATATGATTGATGTGATGCCTTCACTATTCAACTAGTGCATATACAAACTGGTTCTTAAGGGTGATTTCACACCTGCCTCGTTTGGTCCACTTGAACTAAACTGTGGTTCGTTTTCCCTTTATTTGGGCAGCTCTGAACACAGCAGTAGCAACACAGGTTCCGCCCAAACAGCTGCACTTAGACGCTTTCTGGATGCGGTCACTGTCCAGTCCAGAATAACTCTGGAACAGTTTGTTTGTAATGAGAATGTGAACCGACCTCGATCTGAATCAACTACAAGGGGTACGCTGCGAGTTTGAGCTAAACATACATGTTCGTATGTTTACTAAACACGTCTTTGAGTTAAAGTTCATAATTCCATTGTGCGTACTTAATTTTCCCTCCATTTTTTGTGCTCAGTGGGGGAAAAAAAGCAAAAACCAGTGTGAAGTGCTGTTTTATTTTCTAGACATTTTCTCAAAGTCTATTCAGCATTCTGGTGATATGGTTGTGCTTGGTATATTGCCTAGATAATTAGCGAAGCTTTATATAATGTAGTTTCATAGGAATGTTCACCAGTTCTGAATCCGAATCTTCTTGCTGTTTACATTCTAGTTCTTGCCTCAAGCTCATCAATTAATGATTAGAAGTATCATTAAACTGCATCTTTCATTAGTATCATTAAGCATTTTGGTTCATTTGACTATTTTCTTGTGTGAAAGAAAACAAATCAATTTTTATAAGTTTATAAACTGGCCTAATGGTTTAGACTAGTGCAAACAAGCTAACAGTCTAAAACTGTCTGCTGGTCCACTAAACATCTGGCAAAGCGTCAGTGTGAAAGGGTTATTACTGGGTTCCTGAGTAGATCATAACTAAGATCTTGAGTTTGTAATCAGTGTTGTGTTTGAGCCTGTTTGCCACAGTATCAGTATACATTTAAAGCAACTGCATGTTGGGGGGGTCATGGTGTTGAGAGAGTGGGTGTGTTTGAACATGGCATTCTTCCAGTCCATTCATTCCTGCTTTCTGAAGGAATGAGGTCTCGGCAGAGCAAGTGGAATAGCAAGATGTATTATCATCAGCAATTATCTTTAGATTTAAAGGTAAGAAGAAGCATTGATTCACAACGATCAATGATATATAACTGTAGTTTCCTAATTACATATACACAGTAAAAGTAATGATATTTAAAACAAGACATTCTTGGTGTCTTTCAGTTGGCATCTTTGGTGGTATTATGTATAAAACAACATACCTTATGATTCAACAGGGCTCCTATGATACCGAGTGTGGGATCAAATAGGTCATTCATTCCCGGTTCTCTCTTTTCACAAACTTTCTCTCCGTGATCTTGGTCAGGACAGTTGTTGCCAAAACAACTATAAAAAGCTGCAGAGAGAACATTTACGGAAAGTTTGTCATTCTCAGCGGAAAAAGGGCAGGATGTTAGCAAAGGCTGCAGCTCACTTTTCTTCACCCTTTGTAGCCAATACCGCTGAATTGAATTAAGCATTACATGAAATGTATGTTATAGTTTTCATTGCCCAACTATACATTTCTTTTTTTTTTCATACTTATTTATATTTTTGCTGGGGGGCTAATACATTCCCAGGCTCAAAAAGGTGGTTTTGCAAAACATGAGCTCTGTCCGGGATTTTATTATTTTTTTTTTTTTTACTTGTCCTCTGCTTTGAGGTGGCCCAGACCATGAGCAGAGTTTGCACAATTAGCATAGCTCGAGAGCTCAAGGATCAAGGCAAATTAAACGCAATGCTCCATGTAGCTCCTAGGCTTCACATTTTGGGCATGCATGCTGCTGGTGATGGAGTGTCAAGTGCCATTCAAGAGCACTGTGACCAGCAGGACTATACTGATATGAGCACAACTACACATCTCAGAGGACTTAGCTGCATTTGTATTTTTGGCTTTCTTTCAAAATAACCGGGTATCCTGAGTTGTGCAGCTCTCTTAGCACTTGCCATATTGTTGAGAGATTGCAAGTTTGAATCCCAGAGATTCCTCATGGCCTGGAGTCCAAGAGCATAATTGGCAGTTCTGTCTGGATGGGAGGAACACTAGCTAATTGTGGGCATCTGTTAGCTCAACTATATGGAATGGGGTAGTTAATGGTAGCTGTCATACAATAGTGGAGAACTAGCTAGTGGGCAAAAGTTGGCACTCAATAAATTAGAAGTTTAAATGGTATAATCTCTGAAAAAAGTACAACTTCTCCTCCAAACCTGAATGGAGCTTATTATTAGTAGTGATAATATTCGCGGGCAGGAGAGCAGGGTCATTTGGTGGAGGCCATGGATGATTTCTTGGTTTCTTGTATTTCTTGGTTTTATTGAGTACAGCTTTCATGGTGATTGGCAGAGTATTCTCTCTCTCTCTCTCTCTCTCTCTCTCTCTCTCTGTTGGCTGAGGAGAAAGGAGAGATTAATAAAGAGCTGATGGTAATTTAAAAAGCAGGCATGCATATCTTCGGCTGGCCATGACACCCCTCTGTCCTCTAGACCGTCTCTCTCTCTCTCTTTAACTCTCTCCCTCCCTCTCACTATATGCACACCCATTTTTCTTTTTCTCTTCATTTCCTTTCCTTCTACCAGACAATCAATTTCCGCCCCAGGCATAGCATAGCGTACCTCTCTTTCTCCTCTCTCTCCCTCTTTCTCTCTCTCTCTCTCTCTCTGTCTCTCTCTCGTTCCCTCTCCTGGTCAGACAACTGGAGCTGACCTTTTCACCGAATGCTGTTATTAGAGAAACTGACATTCAAACCCCAAGCCCAGAGGACAGAGAGTTGCAGTGGCAGTCCCCCAGTCCCCCTTCCACTGCCCCAGGCTCACCCATGACCCCTCACTCCATACTATGCACCCACATGCCAATCCCCCACCATCTCCCAGAATGCACTATGGTTTTCCTGGTACATATCCAGAGTATTAATGCCCAACTGGGGAACACTTGCAAGGCACATGACTATAATGACCATGTTATGCTATAAACAGAATAGAAAGAGACTGTATTTAATGGGCACAGATTGAGTTTTCAGATTTTAATTCTGTAGCAGGTTAGTGCTTTGAATTTTTGTAATATGGGTTTGCTATCCAGAAAGCTTTCTCTCTATGGGCTCTGACACACCAAGCTGACATTTAAGAACTAGCAATAACCAAGGCAGACTGATGATTGCCTCCTGTTGCTTTAAAAAGTTGGTCTTAAAAACAATGCAAAGGTTAGAGATAATGACCTACATGGGGGTACATGGCGACAGTAGTCCGTGTTCATCGTCCTATAAAAAAAAATCATGAACAAAACTTTTTACTACAGACTTATGTTGATTATGATGTAGACAAGCAAACGAGTCACTTTGCACACTGCAATTGCTGAAAGCAACAGCAGATGAGATCAAATCAATGAATAACGAAAAGATGTATTATCTGTTTAGTGTTGTTTGGTTGTTTTAAGGTTTCTCTTCTCCTGCATTGATTGGTTAGCCTATACAGCCAATCAGAGAACACTTTCCTGCAAGCCTCTGATGCCCATTTAACATGCTCAGTCAGCACTGATAGTCTTTGACAAGCGCTGACTATAGTGGCAGCAGCAGGCGACTGCTGGCCCTAAAACCTCACTGTTCTTGCTAAACATTCATTCCTACCGGAGATTATTGAGCCTTATGTTGCACAAGGAAATGAAGGGAAAGTTGTGTAAATTTGGGGAAAGTTGGGGGAAAAGGAAGGATTTTTTTTGTGCCAACGTTGCTGTTTATTGACTGACTGGATGAGATGCAGATACAGCAATTTAGACTGTGCTACAACATTAAAGAATGAAACACTTTCTTCCTAATTATTTGGCCTTTGCCTTGGCAGACTGGGGTTATGATAATTTTGTTATTTTTAGGTAATTGTTTCCAGTGTGCAAGTTCAGTGACATAAAAGGGCTTGCCATGTTTTTAATCTAGAGGATGACGGTTTAAAAGGAATGGCGATGTGCTCTAATGACATGAGAGCCAATCATCTACTC
Organism: Clarias fuscus; assembly: GCA_030347435.1. Taxonomy (NCBI): domain Eukaryota; kingdom Metazoa; phylum Chordata; class Actinopteri; order Siluriformes; family Clariidae; genus Clarias; species Clarias fuscus. Next base: position 16,791,093 of record CM059211.1, on the reverse strand, counting down.
ACTTTTCACACAGGAGGCAAAGCAAATAAACCACCCCAGGCTGGATCGCTTCTCTCCCTAAAACAGACTCTTTTGAGAGGCTGTTGTGTGAGCATGTGTGTGCATTCATGTTAAAGTGTGTGCGAGAGACGGGGGGGAAACACAGACAAAGAGTGGTTGTGCATGGCCTGTGTGCATGTGAGTACATGTATGCGTCCGTGTTTCTTCCTTTGCAGTGTAGAAGCGCAGTAAAGCAGGTATGTGAGGAGGCAGGGTGTGGTCCAGGCCAGTCGAGCAGGTCAAGCATGTGACCAGTGCCAGAGGTGGAGGGTGTGGAACGAAGCTGTGATTCTGGGAAAAGCGTGAGAGAGATAAGCAGAGCAGGGGCCAAAAGGCTCAGAGCCAGCGTCAGGTACAAAGTATGCCTGGGGGAGACGACCAAAAGTAACACACCACAAACACTTTCAGGTGCGTTTCTCGAGCTCTCAAACAACACATCATGTTCTTTCTCAACTCGTTCCGTTTAACCCTATAGTGGCTGCATGCTCACTAAGTACGCACACTAATAGAACACTTATTAGACACACGGGGCATGCTGAGCATTACAAGGACTTACAAGAGCTTGATGCGCAAAAAACAATTTTAGAATCTAGCATTACCCAATAGTGTCTTGCATTGCACTTATGCTCTCTCCTTGTTCTTTTCTTCTTCTCATCTTCTATTCTATTTATTCTCCCTTTTTTCTTGCTAAAACTCTTCCAGCCTTGAGTCAGGGCTGATTTCTTTTAAGCCTAATGCCAGCGATCTACACTCAAAAAGCAAGAGAGAGGCATGGATGAGAGAACAAACGAGAAAGATTGAGCATTTAGTACAGAAATAATTAGGATGTGTAGGACTCATAAAAGACACACCATAGAAAGGTTTAAAAATCAGCCGAGCTGCAAGCCCAAAGGCTTACCTGAATTTAACAAGCTTTTTAAAAAAAAAAAAAAAGAGAGAGAGAGAGAGAGCAAGGGAGAGGGAGAAGAAATAACACTAGTCTGGGATATAAAGAAAAATGCTGCAGTGCTGGAAAAGTGAGAAACACAGTGTTCGGATATCACTTGTTGGGCAGCAGCTACACATAAGGAGCCCTCATTTTAAATGTAATAGTCTTGATAACTAACAAAGCAAAGAAATAAGGGCAAGGCTGAGCAGATGTGGCCAGGTTTGGGGAATTTGACATGAGGCTCCTCCCCCTCCCCTCTGGTCCTCCAGGGTTCCGGAATGTTGACCACACTGACCCGAGCCATTTACCATGATAAGTAATGGACACCTGTGCCCACCCCCGGCATTCCTCACGAAGCTGGGAGCACCAAACGATATAATCACTGACTCCAAACACAGCTCGCCAGAGCAGGAATACAGAGGTCAGGAAGTCCACATACATCCATACATACATGCATATACACCGCCACATGTTGTTCAAGATAGCCTTGAGTAGAAGATCACTGTGTGTGTGTGTGTGTGTGTGTGTGTGTGTGTGTGTGTGTGTGTGTGTGTGTGTGTGTGTGTGTGTGTGTGTGTGTGTGTGTGTGTGTGTGATTAGTTGGTTAAAACCTAGGCGCAGCACTCCCTCCCCTATGTGATGGATCTCCCTCACCTGTCTGCCTGGTCAGTGCTTGCCTGACTTTGGCTATGTAATGCTTCTTACACCCATGTGCACACACACACTGAAGATAATACTGAGGAAACTGTAACTAATGCGCTGTCGATCTAGGAAAAGGCAAACACTGAAAATATTGAACAAGGAAGTAGTGATGTCAAATTAATGTGGTCTTGATAGTTCACTGTAAACAAACTGTTCTTTATTAATCACTTTAGGAAACTTTACTTTTGCTTCATTCTAACTTTATTTTTAAATTGGCTTTTCATTCACTGAAAGGTAAAAGATTATGGTTATTCAATGTTGCCTAGTAGTGTACATTAGGGTAGTGTGCAAATCTAAATATCTTAATCTTAATATAGACTACAATGACGACAACAACAACAATACATTTCACTGCCTGCATTTTGCATGTAAAAAATTTTATTCATTAAATACTTTACCTGGGGCAAAGTATCATTCATTTTCCATAGCGCTTATACCATACAGAGATGCAATACAGGCATGAAGTGGGGTACAGCCTGGACAGGGTGCCAATCCATTGCAGGGCACACACATTCACTCATTCACACACTACAGGTAATTTGGGAAAACCAATTGCTCTACTCTGTATGTCTTGGAGGAAACCCACCAAGCACAGGGAGAAAACAAAAAGTCCATACACACGGACCCGAGGAGGGAAGCGAATCCAAAAGTGACCACAGTTCATCTAGGATTACTATTTACGGTTACTAAACCTATTTCTGGATGCTTTCTATTATTTAAGGTCTTGTTCTATTGGCAGGTGATTTCTGTATATTTATAATAAAACAAATACGGAATAGGACATTTTTGAGCTTGTAATTAGTATAAATAAAGAGAGTGAGACGGAGAGAGAAAGAGAGGGGTTTGATAATATTAAATTTGATTTACTTTATTCTTAGAATAGAAATGACTATATTAATTTGACTATATTTAAGATATTTCCAATAATGAAATCTTTTGTAATGTAAGCATGACAGACAAAGACTGACTGATAATTTGAGCAGCAAGTGAATGTAGGAAAGGTCTAAATGCGTTTAATTGTGTAAAAGCACGATATAGGTTAAAGAAACCTGTGACCCTTCCGAGAAACGTTCAGAATTATAACAATGACAAGGTCCAAAGCGGCTTAATAAACACGAACTTTGGTGGGGCCTCTCCTCCTTTCAGAAGCTTATGTTGAGCCAGACATATTGTAGTGCATGAAAGGGTAGGAGAGACTGGGGTTCAACTTGATCATGTAGCGTGCCGAGTTCAAAACATGCCCCTTGGATGAGCAAACATGCTAGGTGGGGGTTGTGTGTGTGCGTAGGACGGTGTTTTTTTTTTTTTTTTTTGATGGGGTCCAGAGGATACTTAGCGGGAGGAGCGCCATAATCCTTCCCCCAGACTCAGACATGCAAGTTCCTTCAGACACTTCCTTTCTAGAGACACGTAACAGAAAAGGTGTTCAGTCATGTGAAACTTAATCTGCAACCCTGCCACCACTGACCTCTCACCCTGACTGCCTTTAGCCTTAGAGACACGGAGAGGGTGTTGAGTGAGAGGGAGAAGAGGGATGGAAGGTGGAGGAGAAAAGGACAGGAAGAGGGGAAAAGACCTTGAAGTTGTAAAATAAAGATGCCCTTTTAGAATTTGTTACAGGACAGGAAAAATGCTCTCGGCGCATTTTTAGTGTATTCTTTCATTTTTGCATGCTTGTGTGTGTGTGTGTGTGTGGTGTGTGTGTGTGTGTGTGTGTGTGTGTGTGTGTGTGTGTGTGTGTGTGTGTGTGTGTGTGTGTGTGTGTGTGTGTGTGTGTGTGTGTGTGTGTGTGTGTGTGTGTGTGTGTGTTTCATGTGCATACACTGGAGAGCAAGTGCCAAAACAGTCTGAGGCTGCAGACAAAGTGCATGGAGGTCACCTTAACACAAAACAGTGTGTGCACTAGACATAACATGCAGCCTGCATTCCCTAGCTGAGACGTGGCCATGCTGCTCGTCTCCCTCTCCCCCCTGCAGCCATTATCAACTGGGCTGAAAAACCTCTGTGGCTCAACTTTAGCTGTCCTCTATGATTACCTGTTTTTTTTCTCCACTTTTCCATAGCGAAGGTGACCCTGCTGGTTCAGCTCCGCAGCAGCAATTAACCCGGGCTGCCCCATGTCCTCTCCTCAGCGGAGCGGGAGCGACATGTGTTACCAGTGGCCACAGACAGGCTTAGAGGAGTGTGTAAGAGTGTGTAAGGATGCCTTTTTTAGAACTTTGTCTGTACCCTATAACAACCATAAACACAATCTATTGGAGTGGGAGAAAACAGACAAGACATTCTTTAAAGCTTTCAGTATCTAGGTTGCTATTGTCCAATCGGACCTACACACATGAACGGCTTATGTTTCTTTAATGATCTAGTAATGAATAAGCAAAGAAATGAGAGCTTTATCTTTTCAGGCAACAGTCCTGACTCTCTTTGACCTTTAAACCCTAAGCCAGGGCAGTACCCCTCCTCCAATCTTCAGCAAACACACATACATACACACCCTCCCATTGCCGTACAATCTCCATAGTCTGAACTTTATCTCAATTGTCCACACCTTGCATTCCAGGCTCCTTGTCTATCTATAGACTTTAGACTCTTCACCTATGCAAACAGCCTGGACTAAAGCAAGGCCAGTTATTATTCTGTCACACCAAATGGTGTGAAAGACATAAGGAAAGGAGGGGTGGTGTGAGTTTATCGTAGAGGCCAACAGAAATGACCATACAATGCTATAAAGCTCCGATAAGATAATGAACTTCCACCCCAGATACCTGATAACCCAGGTTCAACCTGCAAGAAGTGTGTCCAAGTGCAGCAAGAAAGTGTGTATGTTAACCATGCGGAAATCAGTTCCCTATTTAAAAAAAAAAAAAAGATTAATTTATTATGAAAGCAAGTGTGTGTGTGTGTGTGTGTGTGTGTGTGTGTGTGTGTGTGTGTGTGTGTGTGTGTGTGTGTGTGTGTGTGTGTGTGTGTGTGTGTGCAAGCGCATGCACGTGCGTGCACTTCAGACTCTGTTTATTCAAACCTAAAGGGCATTGCAATCTCCACAACAAAGTGTTCACCTGGGATCAATCACTTAGCTTATTAAAGCACTCATATTCAAACTATGCTGCTGCCTTGTGCATGTTTCCCTCCTTTGCACCATTTGTGATTAATTATCCCACACAAATCTAATCATGGCGCACACATGGCTGCTCCTAACTATCCATCTATTGTCCTGCACTTGAGGGAGAAGACAGAACAGTGAAGTGAATGATTCCTACTTTAATGAGATTGGAGTTAGGGCCAAAGTTGCAGAGGCACTGATCAACCCCCATTCAAAAAGCAGGTGTCCATCCCCAAAGTTTTTTTTTTTTTTTTTTTTTTTTTTTGAGACTGCGATAATCCACAGGGGAAAAAGTTATGGACAGTGGCGCAAAGTCAGAGATTAATAATGAGAAGTTACTTATTGTTTAACAAATGCCTAAAAAGTTACTTTAAAAATTGAATTTCAGTTAGTACATGATTACAAAAGTGTTGTAAGTCTTTCCACTGGTCCAAATGCTAGTGTAAAAGTTAACCTATTCTAAAGATGAGGACAGTATTTATTAACATGCATTATTTTGCAGATTTCATCAGTTGCCAATCAAATATATTAGAAAGAAAAAAAGGAAAGAAAAGCAGCATGTTGATGATAAACATCCAATTAATTATGGAGGTGTCTTTAATTGTTTGTTGATTAGGAAAGCGCTTTGAATTTAGGAGTACTGGTGCACACAGAGTTTTGGTGTGGGCTTGGAGGTAACCTAAAAGGCTATATTTCCATCCATCTAGGAACCTTTGGAGTCCAACTAGGGACCGTGGAGGCCGGTGTTGACCATTGTATTTATTCCCATTTGTAATCCCATGTTAGCACCAGTCAACATTCACAAACTACGGGCAACTTGTGAACACAGATTAGACTAACCGTGTCATTGAAATGTGGGAGGAAACCAGAGAACCCAGAGGAAACCCACCAAGCATGGGGAGACCATGCAAACCTCATGTACAAAGAGCAGAATTGAACCCCACGACCCGGAGGTGTGAGGCGACAGTGGTAACCACTAAGCCACCATGCTGCCATAAAAGGCTATATTTGTTCCATCAAAATCACTGGCTATACTGATACCTGTACTATACCTTTACTGCAACTAAGCTTTTTTTTGGCAGGATGTAATCTAAGGATAAGTATATTTCTCACGAGGATAAGAGAGGTGTATATTCATTTAGTCAGGACTAGCTTGCTGTACTAAAATGCACCTAATGTGTGAACACTAATCAAAAACACGGCAGACATCAAGTGCTAAAGAAACCATTCTACGTAACGTATTTGCTTGAATTATTAAGCAACGTAATGGTGGCTGTGTTATTTATTTGTTTAGTGTAATTATTACAGTTAGCCTGCAGCCAATGACTCTACTTCCTCATTTCTTTGCTCCGTCTGGACACCAGTTAAGTTTCTCTTATGGACACTTCTGGCTCTGGTTGGTATCCTTTATTCCTAATAAAGTGGAAAGTCAGAGTCAAAGATTGCAGGTGTAGGTTAATGCATGATTAATACCTCGTTCACTCACTGTACGGAAAATGTCCAGCAGAGTACAACTTTAGCTTAGCGGTCAGTGTCCATTAAGATGCATTTACTTTCTGTTCTTGCCCTGTGCACCTTCCTACACCGCAAAATGAATTGCACAAAGCCAGAAATGACTGCCTTAGTGGAAATGCCCGTTTCAGGCCCTTGCAGTTCAGCATTAATGTGTAATCTATACCACAAAGACTACACAATAAAAAACAACAATAAATAATGTTTTTTTTTTTAGTGTACTGGGCAAAGCCAAGGGTTTTCTGCAGACCATAGACAGGGTTATCCATGATGACTTCTGATTTTTATTTTCTCTATAACTTCACCTCTGGGCCAATTCTATGCAGACATACAGAAAAGCATTCTTTTTTAAGTGACTGAAAAAAAAAACCTTGGTTCTGTGAATATGGGTTTTTATAAAACAAAACGTGTTCATTTCCTTATATAAACAATGACATTTCTTTCAAACAGAGGAAGGCAAATAGCTAAATAAGCTGAGTAAGCCTTTATTTATCACATATACATTACCCCACAGTGAAATTCTTTTTTTTTTTTTTTTTTTTTTGCATATCCCAGCATGTTAGAAGCTGGGGTCAGAGTGCAGGGTCAGCCATGATACCACGCCCCTGGAGCAGACAGGGTTAAGGGACTGGCTCAAAGGGCCCAACACTGGCAACTTATTGAAGCTGGAGCTTGAACTGCTAACCTTCCAGAGCCTTATCCCTCTAAGCTACCACTGCCCCCAATGCCGAAAGTTTGGTTTATTTGCCTGTGCTTCCGTAGAGGTATATATACTGTAGTTTGAACATGGTAAAATGAATAGCACTGCTAGATGGCGGCATTAAATTGTGCTGATTTGCAATGGGATCTACACCAGGTCTTACCCACGTAGCAAAACACAATAGAACTTAAATACAAGTAGATTTTACTTGTGTATGGAGTAGAATTTTTTTTTTTTTTAATGAATGTTTAATTCCATGTTTGATTTGAATGAGCATGGATCTTGAGGAAAAGGAAACAATGTGAAGCGCTGGAGAAGCTTGGTACCAGCATTTTGTTGTCAATTATTTGTCACTTATTTAATGGTGAATATTATACCAGACAGGCTTTCATTACCTTTGTCTCAAATAAACAAATGTTGTTATTTAGAACACAATGGACACTCTATGTGATTTTTAAATAATGCATGCATGTGTGTGTATCTCTGTAAAGGAGAGACGGCAAAACGAGTAAACCTGACTAAGGGGCTCTTTTTGTCTGAGGGTGAAAGAAGTAATCAAATGACAGTTCTCACTCAATGAACAAGGGTAACCGCAGACCTGATTACTGTCTCATTCACGTTACTCTTTCTACCTGTTCCATCACTCTGCTCTCTCTCTCTCTCTCTGAGTGTGTGTATGTGTGTCACATAGTATTTAACATTCAGTTTTAATTCTGCAAAAAGTGTACCACAATGTAATACTTAGATTTTTTTTTTTTTTATTAATTGGTTTCAATAAAGGGACAAAATGGGTGTGTGAACAGGATAATGCAGACACAACTGCCAGAAAACACAGACAGTGGTTTCTCCAATAAAACTCAACATAGACCAAAAACAAATACAACAAAAAAAGCAAAAGTTGTAAATGACCTTTGGTCATTTTTAAAGAAAAACAATAATAACAAAAAAATTTAAAAAAAAAAGAGAGAGATTCATTCCATGTCTCTGTTTTGAACAGAGCATTTAAGTAATAATAAATAGTGACTCCCATTGTAAAAGATAAAGTTCAAGTTCAAGTTACAACAACAGCTTTCAGAACAGGAATAGAAAAGGCTGATAACAAAATATTTCGCATTGCCATTTACAAAAAAGTATGAACTCAAGCGGGCTTTTCCATTAGTTCCATTTCATTTTAAATATGCTTTGCATACGAAAGTCATCCCAATCTAAATATAAAGCACCATAGTATTTGGCAATGAAACAAAACCTGCAAAACATTGATTCTTTTTAATTCATTTATTTAAATGATGTTCATTTCTGTACGGATAATTTACTGCATATGACATTTGTTCTCTTTAAGATACTGGAATGTAGTCAGGTGAGAAAACATAGAAGCACACTACAGAAGAACCCAACATCAGCTTGCATTACTGCATACAGAATGGCAGCAGAAGAGGAGAGTCTAAAAAAAGAACCGAAAAAAGATATGTACAACCACCTGTTTTAGCTAGTGTGGACATTCTCAAAAGGCTCCTCAGGGAAACCATTAGATGGCCTCCTTTATACAATGCCACATACTTTAGTTTTTTATTGACGATTTTTTTTTAATGTAATTTTTAAACATACAAATAATTCGTACTATATTATCCTGCCAAATTAAAAAAATATACCGTGGCAGCTTGTTGTTTTTTCCACTACCAAAAAAGGTACAATAATACCTTTTGAGAGAACAAGCAACAGTTAAAAATACAAGCCTCAATATAAATACTATAGTGCCTACACTAAGTGAACATTTAATTCAAATACCATTCTAGAAATACAGAAGAAAGTAGGTCATAAATGTGTTTTAGCATAGGAATTGACCATGAGTGTGCATTTTCCTATATTTAAGTTCTCTATTATATATTTATATATAATCTTAAACCTTTCCCCAATGCAAGTTATGTTTGACCTGAAGAGCTATGAAGAGCCACGGTGGAGAAAAAAAAGAAAAGAAAAAAAAGGAAATAAACAGAAAATCAAAAATCACAGATTTTTTTCCCATTCTATATATATTGTGATCAATTCTTGAACACCACCAAGACAAAGAGGAAAGAGAAACAACATCAAACTTAAATACAGGTTCCCTAAAAAAAAAATGATTTGCTAATTATTTTAAAATGCTTTATATTCATATTTTTAAAAAATGTTTTTGTACAAAAAAAAAAAAAAAAATTCTTGCAGTGAAAGCAGCAAGTTTCCATAGTCCATTGTTTGACAGGAGGTCTATGCCCCGAAGCTCATACGTTATACTGGAATTGGACTTTCGATAGGTGGGTGTTGGGCTAGGTAAAGAGTTGGCTTCATTATGTTCAACAATGACACATTTTCTAAACTTAAAAAAAAGTTTTCCCTCATGTTAATACCTGTAAACTGGGAAACTTTAACAGTGCACTTTACTGTCTATGCAAGCAGTCGTAATTTATACTCAACCACTACACCACCAATCAGAGCGTTAGACACAGACTGAAGGGGCCGAGTGTCAAGTGCTATCTAAAGACTGAAAACATGGTTGTCAAAAGTGGGTAGATGTTTAACTTAGCAACAAAAAAAGCAGTCCTCCCAAACATATTTCACACAGAAGTCATGCGTCCTGATCCATTCCCTCACCACTCGATTCAACTTTTGGAACACAGGAATAAGTACACCAGTCAGTGCCAGAGAAATTTGTTTGGGGACCATGATTTATACCTGTAAGCAATTCATAGTTAATCATCACTGACAGATGAAAAATATCCTTTAAAATTATTTTCCAAAACACTGCATGACATATTATAGACTGCAAAGTGCGCCTATGCAGTGGATGTTCATACAACCTGATACACATGTTAGACTGCTTGCTACAGAGAACAGAACCTTCACAAACTATGAGAGAGCTTATGACTGTGGATTAAAAACCTGTACCACCGAGGACAGTACCCTTAACTGGAGAGTAAGCATGGTTCAATCCAACACATTACTGGATGTACCATGCACAATAAAATATTCTATAATTGAAGAGTGCATGTGTTATAGGTAGCTAATGATGATTAACTACAAATTAGCTTTGAGCTTTTTGATTATCATCATTTCCATGTAGACAGTGTCAAAGTCAGGTACTTGATGCAAGAACCTCAAGTAAATCAAATAAATCCATTTCTAATATCTGGCTGAGATTCCAAGCTTAGAGCAGATAAGAAGATTAACCAATGCGGAGTTTCAAGATCCAAGGCACTCTTTTTGTTTGTTTTACCAAATGATAGTACAAATTCAAATTCAGATGACTCCTTGTTTTGTTTTTTTTTTTACATTTTTTAAAAGAAATTCAAAGGCTGTCAATATTTTATGTTCCATAATAGGGGCCAATTCATTTTTCAACCCTATGTGGACGGAATATCTTTTTAAAAGATTAGTTTAAGTGCGATTCCCAGCTCCTCTGAACAGGTTTAAGCAATAAACGGTTGTCCTCCATGTTACAACACAAAACTGTACATGATATGTTTTACAGAATGTATGCAGCATGGTTGCTTTTTTTCTCTTCTCATTTTTTGAATAAAAAACAGAACAAGAAAACAGCAACACATTTACTCAACAACTAACCAGCCAGGGACAATTCTTTTTTTTTTTAAATAGCCAAAACATATCATGCATGCTGTCTAATTATCAAAAAAGGGAAAGAAAAAGAAAAATACACAACATGTAAATTATTGCACAAGAGAAAGGCTCGAAGTTTGCGTCAATGCAATAGTATTGCCCCGATACAGAACATGCATTCAACGGTAAATGAAGAAGGGTGTGCTGGTGGTGCCAAGCACGTTGTCTTAGCTTCCACTGGACTAGCCAAACAGGGAAAATCTACAAGGTTGGGATTTGAGGAGGAGGTTTGCTGTAAGTGTGCCTCCACTCACCATCACTATTCAGTTTTTATTTCGTTGTTCAAGGCGCGATCACTGTGCCATTTTTTCATGTGTTTCTCCAGGGTGCTGTACACACTGAAAGGCATCTGACAAATTTCACATTTGTAAACGTCCTTTCCCACCTGCCCATGTGTTTTCATGTGCCGTGTGAGCTTGCTGCTTTGGGCACAGGCATAGTTGCAGAGTTCACACTTGTAGGGTCGCTCACCCGTGTGACTACGCCGATGCACTGTCAGGTTGCTGCAGTTTTTAAACACTTTTCCACAGAATTCACAGGTATCACTACGTCTGCCATCTTTTGAGCTAGGTCGGCCGGGGCCGAGGTGTGGTGTGCTTCCCCCACTACCTGTACCACTGCGGCCAGAGACACCGCCGTCAAGTTCTCCTGGGGGCGTAGAGAAGCGCAGGCTGCCATTCTCTGAGGAGTGCTCCGAAGATGAGGCAAAAGGCGATTGTCTGGAATCCCCAAAATTCAAAAAGGGGTCCTTTAGCTGACGGGAGGCAGCATAGCCAGCCAGCCACTGGGAATAAACATTCTCTGTGTTGGGGATGGTTGGCGTGGGAAGGTCAAAGTCCTTCTCCAGTTTGATGCGTTTGGAAAGAGGGCTGAGTGAACTGGGGCTGCCCAACAGAAGCTTCTTAGACAGGCCCACAGAGGCCGACTCATTGGGTGATGAGCCTCTGCCATTGATAGTGGAGCCTTCCTGCACACGGTCTGACTCCATTGCGGAGTCCTCATCACAGATGTCTCTGTGTGCATTACTGTCAGAGTTGTGCACCCCTCGCTTATGTTGGTGGAAGGCCTCACTATAGTGCTGCATGCTGGCTGCCAGGCCCATGCCTTGCATCACCTCGGGTAAAGAGCGTGGGATTCCATCCTCAGCCACACCTAGGCGCCCACCATTGTTTTCATGGTGTCTTGCGGCTTCCAGGTTCAAGCCAAAATGGAAGTTGTTACGAGTCCCTTCTCGATCCAACTCCTCTTCTTCCTCTACTTCTTCCTCCTCCTCTTCCTCCTCCTCCTCCTCTTCCTCTTCTTCCTCCTCTTCTTCCTCTTCTTCTCCATTCTCTGGAATCAAACGATCATTCTCACTTTTGAACTTGGCTACCACAGACTTGAGAGCATTACTGGCACTCCCCACTAGCTCACTGGTCCCAGGTTCAGGGGAACTTGCTGTGGAGAGGCCATCATCAGATTTGACGGTTGTAGGTGAGGTTTTCTGCATGTGTGTCTTCATGTGCCGTTTCAGTTTGCTGGCCTGAGTGCAGGCATGGTCACAGAGGTGGCACTTATAGGGTTTCTCGCCTGTGTGGCTGCGCCGATGCACAATAAGATTACTCTGGAACTTAAAGGTTTTCCCACAGAATTCGCAGGCTTTGCTCTTCATGGGTGTGTTGGGCTGCTGTGGTTGCGGAGTAGATTGGGAGCCAGAGGGGGACTGCATGCTTGGAAGGGGAGGGGTGGACAGAAATGGCGGTTTGGCTCCTGATTGGAATGGTTGCAGAAGCCTTTGCATGGGGCTGGGCCGGTTGGGTGAAAGGGGGGGTGTTGACCCTGAGGCGTTGCCAGCCAGCTCTCTGAGCCTGCGAGAAAAGTCCATAGCAGGAGGATCCAGGGGCATGGGGTTGAGGCGCAGCACCCTGTCAAAGGCACTCGGGTGATGGGTGGCTAGGGCCAATTCCTCCGGGCTCAGGTGCTCCATTCGATGAGGGTCCAAGTGATGGCGGGGTGGTGGGCTAAAGAGCGGAGGGGTAGGTGGAAAACGCCCTTCCCGAAGAGGGGGACCATCACGTGCAGAGTTGGGAATCCGGAGCAAGTTGAAGGGGCTGCCTTCAGGTAGATGAATGCCATGTAAGGGCGGTTGAGAGGCATGATCGGCGCCCATCCCAGAAGGGGCACCAACTCGAGGTGTGAGGGGACTCCCACGTTCACTCTCCAGGTAGATGCGGAAGCCATGAGTGTTCTGGGCATGCTGCAGCAGGAACCAGGCGCTGTTGAATGGTTGCTTACAGGTTGTACAGGTGTAGCTGCTAGGCTCATCTTTACCTTCAAGAAACAGAGAAAAAGACTGCAATTAGTTCACCCTGTCAGACATCGAAAATGGGAATTAAAGCTAAATCCGTTATAATATTTCTGAAAACTGAAGCGCAAAACAAAAATCTAACTAAACAAACAAAAATGCCTGTAAGACCTGAAGGCAAACTCTTACTGTAGTCTATTAAAATGATTAAAGGGCCACAGGTTTAAGAAAGTGCAGCAAGTGAAAATGTTAAGAAGCTGAACATAAATGGAGCTCTTTTCTGCATACTCCCACTCCCTTATCATCCCCCTGGCTTTCTCTGGGCAGAAAGAGGCGCTGCCGATTTGCACTTAATCATTCATGAGGTCTCCCTCCTCTCTAGCCCAGACCTCAGGCCCCAGCACGGCCGCCAGTACAATCGCTCCCCACAGCAGCCATGCCGCCACCTAATGAAAGTATCACATAGCAGTAAACATGCTCCTTATTAAAAACATGCTTCCAAACAGCACCACAGGCCAAGGCCCAAAAGATCCCAGATTTTCAGAAGGTCCAAACAAAGTGAGGACAGTGCAGCTGAAGACTCTGTAGTAAGGGTTATCATGGTCTTAGCTCACAGTGGGGAATTCAAGCCTGCCTACGCCTGCACTGCACCCAGGCATTTCTCCTCACACAGCTGCTCAGCAGCAGGGCTGAAAAAGCAAACAATACCGCCTTCTCAGCTGAGTGCAGTCTTTCATTCATGTACAGAAATAAGCAGGCATGAGGCACAAACACAATATATAAACACTACACTAGTTGTTCCATTGAAGGTTAGGGAGGAACTAGAGAAAGTACGAATAACAGAGCGGTAATGGCTTAGCACTGCCAGTGAAAAAGACTGGAAGCATGCAATTGCCTTTCCAAGTCATTGGTAAGTAATATACTTCCATATCATCCTGTCTACAATCTAACATAAATTAGAATTCTGAAATTCGCTAAAGTCATAAAGTATACATGACTAAAATATATGCCAGCTTGTTCGGAGGACACAAACACACACACATAAACACAAATATGAGAGAAGTGTGACAAGAGAGGACTTAAAACTGTAATTCACTTTTAGTGGTACTTTGACAATGAATGTTATTTGCTTCAAAATGTAGAATTTGTTATTTAAATATATATTTAAACCAACCGATTTTTGAAGTTTAAATGAAAATATGGAGTTGAAAACATGGAGTGTTTTAAAAATTAAAACAGATCCATCCCATAGACTGCCGATCCCTGATTTGTTTTACATAGTGAATATGGTGGTCTATTGGTATCATCGTTCCTACACCCCATTGTACTTTCTATTGTAACATTAAAGCTCTCTTGCTCAACCACAAATATACACAAATGCCTTCTCTTCTCCTGTCAAAGTATGCGGGCAAGCTGTAAAGAAAAGGCCAGCATTGTCTCATTGTCTCCTCTCGCTCGGGTAAAAAAAAAAAACACCTTTTCACCATACAGAATCATGATTTTGTGCATTATTGTGCATTACGTAGTTACCAAAATAAGATAAACCAAAAAAAATCATATTTTGTCTATATGCTCCTGTCTGGTTTACAAAAATATATATATTTTCGGGAAATTTAATTAAATTACACCGATTGATAGTTTGCACACTGCAAATGAGCTCCAGTAAAGATATCATGTTAAATTTCTCCTCCACGCCTTTCTATGCTGCTCCGAAAAAGTGCAGGGTCAGATAGTCAGAAAAAAAGTCACCCACATAATAGGAAAAACATGCCCGACAACAAAGAGAAAAAAAATGGACATGGGAGATGGACTGAATTCTTCTCCTAACCCAGGGGTCTTTAAACTGCTATCATACACAGTTTTCTCCCCATCCTTGGAGAGAGAATGAGAGAGTGTGGTCGAAGGAACGGTAGATGGAGAGAGAGGGAAGTGCAGAACGGAGCCGAGCAGCCAGCGCACCCGCTTTCATCTCTTCCTTTGTTTTCCTCAGAGGGGGTTTCTCTGAAGTCTTCAATAGCCAGCAAAGCATGTAACAAGGCGAGCCCGCAGCGTGGAAGGGAGGCAGGCCGAAGCCACCAAGGGTTTGTGGGATAATCCTGTTAATGCACACAAATGAGGGCGGTTCAGGAAGGCTCGGCATAGTGGCATACAGCCTCTTCCAGACACTCCTGTAACCTTTTGTGCTGGCATCGTTTTGTCCGCATCCTGACCCCTTTTTTCCTGCAGAGGACCATACAGGCGGTGCACTCACACTCTGAATCCACAGAGAGAACATGAGACTACAGTGAATGACCACGGGAAACTGAGAAACATGTTCTAATATTTAGGACTAGATCAATTCGACGTCAATATATACGGTATAATTGCTCAAGGTTCGGAACTGATTTGGGCCCAGATGCCATTATACTGAACGAAAAATATTTTCTTGACCTAGGGTGGCTGGGAAAAGTAATCAAGAATATTCAACACAATCTTGAAGGACCCTTTAGACAGACAGAGAGGGGTGGCATTTAGCAAAGGGAAATAACAGCACAGTGCAGCTCCCATGGTTCTGCCACCCACGACTGCCTCCTGACAATCGAACTAAAGACCAACAGCTGAAAGCTCCACACCAAATCAAGGCTGCGCACGACTTTATATCAGGGGGTTGATGTGAAGGCCAGCAATGGACGGTAAATTATGGATCATTACAATCTGCAGAAATTACAGTTAATTGCTGCCACCTGCAAAGGTTTAACCTAGTATACATTTTTCTATTATCATGCAAAGGCTATTTTACACAATTTTGCATCACTGAAACTGACGGCCGTTTCTCGTTAACAGTTGAGGGACGCTCTGTTCCTATTCACACTCAATCCTGATTCATTACTCTATTGCTTCTTAATTAACAATATTGTTAGCAATATCAGTTATTAATATGTATATATTTAAAAAAAAAAAAAACAATAATGACAATAATGTGATCCTTCCAAACTATGATGTGTGCATATGGGCAAATTGTATTTGTCTCATAGGCTGGGAACTGTACATTTCCACAGGGATAGGAATATCTGACAGTTTTGTCCTTGTAGGGACATTTGACTGGTTCCCACAAGGAAAATTGCATTTTTGCAAAAAATTTGAAAAAGTAAATGTGTCTTTAGGTTACGGTTAGATTTAGCTGCAGGCATAATGTTAATTAGCTGTATAAATAATTATGTTAATAGAAGAGCCTTACAAAGACAGTAAGACAAAGATGTGTGTGTGTGTGTGTGTGTGTGTGTGTGTGTGTGTGTGTGTGTGTGTGTGTGTGTGTGTGTGTGTGTGTGTGTGTTGGATGCCTCTGTATGGAGGCTGCGACTTCTCTGTCCGCGGCCTGAGACGCAGCTGAAGGACGGCTTACCGCGACGCCATGTTTAACAAGGGCTTGCTTCATTTGATTACACATGGCAAGGCTCGGCAGAATGTGTAATCATCTTTTTCACATGACATTTTGAGTATCCAACTAGACAAATAATTGCAGCAATAATTGATAGCTTTGTGCAGGCAGCGGCACTGCAGACTGGCACGACTCTCGCAGACACCAGTCCGTGGCATGCTGGGACGCTGCCTGGCATTCTCACATCCAGCTTCTGCTCTGCTGACAAAAACCTCCGTAATCTGTCCGAATGACGGGAGTCAGATAAGCCACATTAGACAGGTACGCCGATAATCTGCTATCAGAGCGGTATTCTACAATAAGAAACTAAAGGCAGCGAAGCTGACGACCGCCTCCATCGTTTCATTTTCTCCAAAGAGAATTCGTTCTGCCTTTGTAGAATTCGCGAGCTCTGCTTTCGAGGTGTGTGAGCAGTAAAATCTGAGGAGTGACTGACAGCTTCCCAGCTGCTCAATATGCATGGCAGAAAGGAGTGAGAAAAGGAACGAGAGAGAGAGAGAGACTGGGAGAAACAGAGCGAGAGAGAGAGAAAGAGAGAGAGAAGATCTCCTCCATGCTATTTTTGTCTCATAGTAGCTGCTGGCTCCAGGAGTTTGTTCGGCGTAATGATAATCTGTGGCTTGACACTTTTAAGCATTTATGGGAAGTCGCAGAGCGGGCTTGCTCTAATTTGCAGATTCCTCAGTTAATTAAAAAGCCCTCCAATTTGCAGCGAATGCGGGTCAGCGTGGACAGGCTGGGAGTCTGAGGCAGCTGGTGACACACTCTGGACCGGCCTGCAGGCACTGGCACACACACACACACACACACACACACACACACACACACACACAGACAAGCAAGCCCACACTGCTTGCTGCCAGGTTTAACACGAGGAAATGTCAGAGCGATGTTACAGCACAGAACCATGGCAAAACCACATCCTCAAAGGACTCACTAATCCATCTACATCTCACACACACACACACGCGCGGACACATTTAACGACATTTAGATAAAGGCATGCTAAAACGTTCTTGACAAAAAGGGAGGCCGTGTTACAACGCAATGATGGCTTGGCAGAAAGCGACCGGTACCCATGGTGAAACAAGAAACTAGGAGGAAGGAAATATGCTGTGAGACACTCTCTCTCTCTCTCTCTCTCTCTCTCTCACCCCTGCACCTCACACTTAGACGCTGCAGTGCACAAAAGGAAATCGTTCGGAATCGGGAGAGAAACTTTTTTTTAAAAACTAAATGCACGCTGCCTCACGATGCATGAACAATATCATTTCATAAAACACCACACAAAGGTTGTCTCTGAATATTTGTGCGAAATCACAGTGATCGTCTAACAGCACTTGTGATGCCTGCTGGATGTTTTGTGCATGGACGTGTTTAACTCAACTCCAAAAAAAAAAACAAAAAAAAAAAAAGAAAAACACAGTGCGCTGATACATTTTTTCTACCAATATGAGTGACACAGAAATTGAGTGTGTGTATTTGGAAGCGTGTCTTTAGTTGGCCTCGCTGGGAAAGCGTGTTACGTTGCTGCTTTCGCCGTCTGGATCTATAGTGGCGGCAGACTAAGATGGATGCCAGATTAAAACAGCTTGGGCAGCCCTGTATCCATGACATGTAGATTCAGGCATTGTTCATCTGCCTCCCACCTCACACACCAGCCCCCTCCATTCCGCTTTACACACACACACACATGCACAGACACAACAAAAGCGGCGACACATGTACACACCTATTCAAAACACACACACACACACACACACACAGACACATGCATAAGAGTCCAGGACATTTGGACAGTTAGTAGTTAGTGTCCCGTTTTCAGTGCCGAGTCTTGGTGTGCCGAACCCGGCTGTCACTCACAGACGGACGCTCCTTTTGTTTCGTCCTTGACGGTTGTGTGTTAAGATCCGACAGCGCTCAGCGATCATAGTCATTGAGGTAATGGAACGATTCCATAACAGGATTAGCCAACGCAGGGTGAGAAAGGACAGTGTCACGTAAAATCATTTCACAACTTGGTCGCTAGCTCGCACTTTGAAGAGCTTTTGCGTCCATGGACGCGTATGCGAACTTTTAAATAGGTTTTGTGTTTGTTTGTTTTTGCATAACAAATGAATCCGTCATTAAGGATGAAATGGTGTAAAAACAAACGAAATGGATGGTTCTCGTGGAGTTTTTCTATATTTAAAGGATGACTCATATTCCCATGATCCTCCTGTCCGTATTTTCTTCTACAACTATGCTCCTTAAAAACTAATGATAGAACGTGTTGGTGGCCTCCGTATCTGCGAGACTCCAGGGATCTGCCACACTGCCCCATTTTTAGGTTCTGTGCAGTATGTGTGCGTGCACGCATCCACACACACACGCATACTGCACACAATGTGTGTGCATGCGTGTGATCGTCTTCACAGAAGCATGTTCACAGATCATTTGTATTGCGTGCGTTCTTCCTTTTCAGTTGTGTGCTCGTGCACGTGTGTTTATGTGTGTGCGTGCGTGAGTGCGTGTGTGTGTGTGTGTGTGTGTGTGTGTGTGTGTGTGTGTGTGTGTGTGTGTGTGTGTGTGTGTGTGTGTGTGTGTGTGTGTGTGTGTCCGACGTGCATCAGTATTCTCTGGAGCGGTATCACTCAGCCGACCCGGCGCAGCTCTCACACACTCGGCTCTTTGTCCAGGCCAGACTCTTTGTGGTGTGTCGAGTGACTGACCACAAACAAAGCGCTGTTTGACCAACACTTGTTCGCAGACAAAGCTGGCCGGAGGAAGTGCTGTAAAGACCAGCGCAAGTGTCTGAAACACTCGGTCTCTGTCTCCAATCCAAACATTATGCATTTCTCGATTTATGTCTCTCTGCCAGAAAGTTCACAGTTATCACATCGTGCTGCTCTCTCTCTCTCTCTCTCTCTCTCTCTCTCTGCTTGCTGCTGTTAGGAAAGACTATGATTACTATGGGTGCAGTTATTGCAGTTGTTCTGGAAATCAAGTGAACAATATTGAAGCATAACAAATGGTAGAGTTTGGTACCCTTATTGACCTTTATGCTCAAACTCGAGCTATTGAGACAGTGCAAGCAAGTAACCTTACATTCATTTCCGGGTGTTAGTTCAAATAGTGTAATGCAAAAGTAACCAACTTAGATTTGTTGTCTTCGCCTGATTGGCTCAAAACAAAACAACGCAGCGCGGACACCTTACAAGTGGGCCACCCTAAGAAAAAGCCTTGCCACCCCATTTGCCACCCCAGCACTAGTGTCCTAGAGTTTTTTCATTTATCTGACGTTCCAATCCAGATATCAGGTTCAAGTCAATCACACATCAGCCTTTATTACATTTTTATAGGACGATGTAAAAATGTGCACCCTAGTGTATACACCGAATAAGAATAGCGTTCCTTGAATCCACAAAAACCATGCAAGGATGCTTGCGTCAGTGTTGCCACCCCTCATAATTTTAATGCCACCCCCTTGCCACCCCATGAATAATTTTCTAGATCCGCCCCTGCTCGTACCATTACCTGTATACAGTCTAAACCAAAAGGAATGCCGGACATGGAGTAACATTTGAACTCATCACGTTTCCTTTTACGTTCATCTATTCTGTTTCCTTAAGCCACATGAAAGGCGTGTCATAACGGTATCCTTCTCCGTCTAGAGGAGTGCGAGGGAACAAAACCGGCACTTTGTAGGTTTTAGTGTCACGTCGCATCACCTTCCAGG